>CM054057.1:542352853-542437139 GCA_028641055.1 Alopecurus myosuroides
CGTTCAAATGGGATCTTCTTGAAACAATTGAAACCAATAATGAAGGTTGGAATAACGACAAAGGTAAAGAATCAGGTATAAACTATGAGTATGTTTGCATTAAGTCTTTCACTGAAACTGCTGATTTTCAAGAGCTTAGTGCTAAATATGGTCTTGATCCTCAAATGATTGTTGGATGGTATAGATCCTTTGCTTCTTATATTAATGTTCCTAAAGCAAAGGGGGACATATATCATGAACCTTTTAAAGACACTTGCATGAAAAATGAAACTGTTATCAATGATTGCAATGAACATGCTCAAACTTCTGAAAGTACTATTTCTTATAAGCATGTTAATTTTTGTGGAGCACTTAGACCTTGTGAAAAGAATCAAACCGAAGAAGAATATTGCATCCATCATAGGAATGAAAAACTAGAAAGTGGGACAGGGCTTTAGATGATCTTAGTAAAAAAAGTTTATGCCCTCTATCCTTTTATTTGTGAACTTTGCTGTAAAGTGGGTCATTTCAATTTTCAATGCTCATGCTGTAATAGCTATTCGAATACTGGAAGTTCGTATTGTGATGACATGATCACTCCTAATCAGCATGATGAACTTACATGATTTTTTGGGGTGTGAAGAGTTATTAAGAAAAACTTCTTTGGTAGATATAAGTGCTCTTAATATCAATTGTGTCCTGCATGGTTGTCATCTTTATTGTGTTAATAATTGCCACACAAATACTTACATACAAAATATTATAAAAGAGGAGACTTTACCAAAATATGACAGGGCTAATATTTGTTTTCATATTATTAATGAAGAGGAGGAATCCTGCAAGGTTTGTTATATTGTTTCTGACAATAAACCAGGGTATGTGGAGAAGCTTCCTTTCAAGCCTCTCCCTCCTATAGAGAAGAAGAAGAAGAAGAGGAGGAGTAAAAGGAGAGATGTAACGGTATCTCTTCCTAAACTTGATGATTTTCCTATGCCTCTTATTTATGAAAGTGATCATGATTGAGATAAACACACTACTTTTGAAATTGAAAATCTCTTTGGTACCAATTCTTAAAATGATGATAATTGTTGTACTATTAGTACCATCCTTGTTCCTTCCAATGATGATATAGAAAGCTCTGAGCTTGTGGATGATGTGTTTGAAAATCCTTTTGCTACTGATGATTATATGCTTGATACATCTCTTTCTAGTAAAAATGATGATATTGCTTATGATGATATTATGCCTCCAGTATTTGATAACTATTATAAAAGATGCTATAACATAGGATATGATTACAATTATCCTTATGAAACTTGTCATAGTTATGGAGGGATTACCCAAAACCATCTCCCTAATATACAACTTGTCTATCATGTTGGAGTTCTTTATGATGAATATGATATTTTCAGTCCACCTATTATTGAGGAGAAAGTTAATTATGATTATAATATGCCTCCTATATTTGATAATTATGGTGACGAGAATTATAATGCTAGCTATTTTTTGAATTTTCTCCCACTCTATTAACAAGAATGACTATGCTTATGTGGAGAATTTTAATTCTTTTATGCATGTGGTTCATGATAAGAATGTTTTATGTGATAATTATATTGTTGATTTTATTTATGATGGTACTGAAAGTTATTATGAGAGAGGGAAACATAATTTTATGCATCTCAACAATATCAAGTTTCCCCTCTTTGTGTTTAAAATTTTGAAGTTGCACTGGTTTTGTCTTCTTATGCTAGCCACTTTGTGCTTTCATGACTTGTTTTTCTACAAGATTATTTTTCATAGGAAGTGGTTTAGACTTAAATTTGTTTTATGTTTGATTCTTGATGCTCTCTTTTTCTTTAATTAATATTTCTCATGTGATCATCTTCTGAAATTATCATGCCTAGCTGAAAAGGCTTTAAAGAAAAGCACTTCTTGGGAGATAACCCATGGTTTTATCTTTGCTTTGTTTTTCTCTGTTTTCTTTGAGTCAAAGGTATGTATACTTCTGTAGCAACTCCTTTGTATCTTTATTTTCATGTTTTAGTAGTGCCAAGTAAGATTTCTGACGAGAGTTGGAGTTGGTTTTCTGATTTTTGCGCAGGAAACAGATTTGTGCTGTCCACCATAAATAATCGTATAAAATCTAGGAAGATCAGAATTATTTGAAATTTTTTGTTCTTATTCCACGGCTAATTACGCAAATTTTCGTTCTTTAAGTTTTTTCGATCTGATCAACGTAAGTGTCTTGAAAAAATTCGTCTTTACAGACTGTTTTGCTTTTGACAGATTCTGCCATTTTTCTTGCATTTGCTCTTTTGCGATGTCAAGTGGATTTCTTTGCTTCACGAAACATCAGTGTCTGTAGCTAATATTTAAAAGTATCAATAGCACTTGTGCCATACAGAACCAATGGATTTTTGTTTGTTTCACTAACCCTCTAATGCGAATTACTGTTTGAGTGTGGTGTGAAGAAAGTTTTCAAGGGTCAAGAGAAGTGGTGATATATGTGATCAAGAGGAGTGCAAGGTCAAAGATTGGGGATGCCCCCATGGTTCATCCAAGAATATTTTTAGAATTATCAAGCATCTAAGCTTGTGGATGCCCAAGGCATCCCCTTCTTCATCAACTATCTATCAGGTCACTTCTCGTGAAACTATATTTTTTATTCGGTCACATCATATGAAGTTTACTTGGAGAGTCTGTTTGTTTTTCTTTTATTTTTATTTTGTTTTCCTTTGTTTTATTTTGTTTTACTTTCTGCAATAATATAGTTGGATCCTAGCATTCTTTGTTTGGGAGAGAAACACCCTCCGCTTTTTCATTTGAATACTCGCTATGCTAGTATTCTTAGTTTTTCTTCTAGTTGCTGAAAAAATTCCTGTTTAGCTCTTGTTTTCATTGCATATCTTATTCTTAGTTTTAGTAGTTTTATGTGAGTACTCTCATGTTTTATTGCTGTAGCATGTAGAGAGTTTTTGTTAGAGCATGATTTGTATGGTGCTTGTTGGGAAAAGAAAACTTCTGCTTGAGGTAGAAGTTTTAACGGTGCAAGTAGAAGCTTGTATAGACTGTGGCTATAACTTTTTCATACCATGCTAGATGTTATTTTAGGTTTAAAGCCTTGTGGTTATTGAGTAGCATGATTAGCCTCAAATAGCTGAGAGTGTTTAATGTGCCATTGAAAGAATCATGAGTTGTTCTTGTCATATTGAAGCATAAATTTGTGGTGTTCACCTTTGGATGTTTTATTTTGGTTGACTTGGCGCATGCTTACACCATGTTTATGACTCTGAACCAGTCACGAATAGCCTCTATGATCATTTGGTTTTTGAACTTGTGGTACCACTTATGCTTTGATTAATGATGTTTATGTCGCTATGCATTATTATGCCTCTTATGCTCTCTTGATTTGTCACTCCCAGTCTTCTGCTAGCCTCCACCTGTACTGAGTATGAGCTCTACTCGTGCATCCAACTCCCAAAAACCAAAATTTTCCCATTGTGTCCACCATACCTACCTACATATGGTATTTAACCTCCACTCCAAAGTAAATTTCTCATGTGTTACCTTTAAAACTTTCAAAATTACTCTGTTTTGTGCTCCTGTTTTAGATCACGAGGACATAAATAGAGAATATTTATCTCACTTGTTGATTGGAATTTCACACCCTGGACTAGTGGCTTCATCCGCTTATCCAATGATAGAAGAGCTGGCAGCGGGGTGCCCAGCCCCAAATTAATAACACAAATGCTCTTCACTATTTTTGCCCCTGATTTATCAGTCAAAGCATAATTGTGTAAATAAAATAGAAAGGGGGATGACCTTCTACCCATATGCGTCCTTCTATGGTAGCTTCTCTTGTGAAGTCTAGTTGTCTTGTGACGTACTGTATTGTCTGTTTACCATTCGTTGACATAAGCATACACCTCTCTTAAAATATAGACACTCCTCCACGGTATGTGATTGTTGGCAGGCACCCGAGGATTCGGTTAGCCATGGTTTGTGAAAGATGGTTGGGAGGAGTGTAGGTTTTTATACCTCTGTTTAATAAAATAAAAGCTCTAGAACATGAGTGATCCATGCTTCCCTCTGCGAAGGGCCTTTCTTTTACTTTTATGTTGAGTCTTCATCTTCTAACTTTATGCACAGTTGAGAGAGCATTTTTGCCATTCTGAGTTTTATGTGCATTTGTCCCAGAAACATTATTAATTGATTCATGATGTGTTATTGCTAGTTCCCTAATTATTTGTTCTAGTTTTCCTCATGAACTTTGAAGGTGTCCTGGCATTTATGTTTTGCCCCACTCTTAAGGACTAGCGAAATATCACTGTGACATGTTCTCTCTATACTTGAAACAAATGTATATCTTTCTTTGCATTGTTATTCATGATCTTTTATTTGAGTTACTTCTCATGATGCAAAGTGATTGCTATTCTTTATTATTAAAGTTTTATTTATCATGCTTGTGCTGAAGTTCTATGATCTCAGCTTACATATGCTTTTACATTTTGATGATCAAGTTTATGTTGGTAGAATGTCACTTTAGATATTATTGTGTTTTTATCTTTTACCTACTCGAGGACGAGTAGGAACTAAGCTTGGGGATGTTGATACGTCATAAACGTATCCTTAATTTCTGATGTTCCATGTTGCTTTCATGTTGTTTCCCACATGTTTTCCTTACACTTTATGTCACTTTTATCGATTTCCCGAGACTAATCTATTGACAAGATGCCACAGAGCCCGTTCCTGTTTTCTGCTGTTTTTAGTTTCAGAAAATTTGTTTTGGAAATATTCACGGAATTGAACGATTCAAAAGCCAGAAGTTTTAGAAGTCCCGGAGGGTCCAGGAAGTCCCGAAGAGCCCTGGAGGGGGCCATAGGGTGGTGCGCGTCCCCCTGGCCGCGCCACCTAGTGGTGTGGGCCCCCTGGCCACCCCCCGGCATCGCCCTTTCGCCCATATATACTCCCCGATGCATAAACCCTAGAGGGATCATCCTTTTCCACCAAAAACATCCGTAGCTCCGCCGCCGCCGCCGACAAGTTTTGGGGGACAGAAATCTTTGTTCCGGCACCCTGTCGGGACGGGGAAGTGCCCCAGAGCCATCTCCATCAACTCCACCGCCATCTTATTCGCCGTTGTTGTCTCCTATGATGAGGAGGGAGTAGTTTCCCCCGGAGCTGAGGGCTCTACCGGTAGCTATGTGTTTCATCTCTCTCCCATGGTGTGATCTTTAGGATCATGGGCTTTGTAATCTAGTTGAATCAGTAGATGTTATTCTTCATCTGTTATGCTACTCAGGTGGTTTTGTTATGAGATCTCCGTAAACACTTTGATCACGGTGTAAAGGTGATAGTGTGTGCACCGTGTGGTTTAGCATGATATTTATATCTTGTGGTTGAGATGAACCTATGAAATTGTGGTGTTTGTCTAGTACCTTCTAGGGCGCTCATAGTGACAACGTGGGGTTAACTAGACATGGGAATGCGACTTTGAGGAGTGCTTTTTTGCAGCCTCACGCAATAAATTGGTGTTTGTTGTTCAACCGGAGAGTGGTTCGGAGTAGCGTATTGAAGAGAGTTATTTATGCATTCAATTATGTTATCATTGTTGAG
This sequence comes from Alopecurus myosuroides, assembly GCA_028641055.1. NCBI lineage: Eukaryota > Viridiplantae > Streptophyta > Magnoliopsida > Poales > Poaceae > Alopecurus > Alopecurus myosuroides. The sequence continues at coordinate 542,358,449 of CM054057.1, forward strand.
AGTGTCCACTAGTGAAAGTAGGATCCCTAGGCTTTGTTTCTAAGAATTGATATACCATTTACAATCAGTTCTGCTACATGGTTGTTTGCTGCCATTTTTATTTCAGATTGCTATTATCACCTATAATCATCCATACTACTTGTATTTTACTCTCTCTTCGCTGAACTAGTGCACCTATACAACTGACAATTGTATTAGGTGTGTTGGGGACACAAGAGACTTCTTATATCGTAATTGCAGGGTTGGTTGAGAGGGATACCTTTGACCTCTTCCTCCCTGAGTTCGATAAACCTCGGGTAATCCACTTAAGGGAAACTTGCTGCTGTTCTACAAACCTCTACACTTGGAGGCCCAACACTGTCTACAATAATAGAAGCGTGCGTAGACATCAGCGGGCGCTGACGACGAGGAGGAGGACGACGACGACGAGTACGAGGACGTCTAAGATAGTTTAGGCTAGTGTCGAATCTGCATCTCAACAAGTCCCTCGGGTGAACCCATAGGGTTTCGAATAGGAGAACCTGTGGACGCTGGCGGCGATCGTTGGCTAGACAGGAGACACGATTTACCCAGGTTCGGGGCCCTCGTAGAGGTAAAACCCTTACTCCTGCCTCTGTCGATCTGTATTATCGAATAGATCGGTTACAATGGGGGATTGCTCAAGTCGAGAGTACGATCTCAAACTCATTGCTTGATGATGCGGTATTGCTTGGTCCTCTCCCGGTGGCTCTCCTGGCCTTATATAGATAGCCAGGTCCCAAACCGTACCCAGGGAGGACTCGAACTCTAAACCTAAGTCGGTTACAAGTTTCCTATCTTATCCCGCAAGGCATTACGGGTGGGCTTCAACTGGGCCTTCTAGAGTAGTTCGAAGCTTCTCGTATTGGGCCTCAGTCTTGGGCCTAGGACCAGGTATCCTTATTCGCCGGGTCCAAGGTTCATCCCTTCGTCAGTAGCCCCCGAGCGTTTGCTCGATTGGGACTTTTCCAGTCGGGTAGACGCTCAGATCTTACTTTCCTTCGGATGACTATTATAGCCGTTTTCCATTCGGAGGGTGTATACCCTGTGTGATGAGTTTAATACTCGAGTGCCCGTGTTTGAGGCTATTTTTGCAGAAGGATATGGCGTAGCAGCTTGGCTCTCCCGAAAGATCAGGGCCAATTAATTGCAACTAGGGCAAAAACAGTTCTGGCCTACACAGATTCGAGACCTCCGACTCGAACCCGATGAGGTGATCATTGCGACTGGGCCGTAGAGGTCTTACCGAGTCGAACTTAACCTATAGAGGTACCCGGCGCGTCCGCTAGGATTTTTCTTCGTGTTGTTGACACGGATTTTTACCGGAGGACACAACTTGAGTGCGATTCCAGGCCCTCAAGAAAGATCTTTTGGGTCTTACCTTCATATTCGAGAAAATATGGCATCCGGATGTGCCTAGTCGGCTGAACAATCCAGGTTTGTGATGGGTAGAAATCGTGTGATGGAGTGGTTGGATCGGCGTACCCGCGATGTTTTAGGTCTGTGATTTCTCGAGTGAGAAAACCAAGCTATTTTGCCCATACGAAAGGATTTCCGTGTCTGGAATCTTCACGCCCATACGAAAGAGTTTTCGTGTCTAGGGTTTTGTTTTACGTGAAAGGATTTTCACACCATAATTTATCCATACGAAGTTATTTCGCGTTTGGAGCTTTCGTGAATGAGTTTCCGCGTCTTGATCTGCCCATACGAAGTTTATTTCGCATGTTGGGTCTTTTATTCGAATGAATTTCCAGTATGATGATGCGCACTATGACGTCACGGCGCACTTTATCCTCCCGATGGGATGTGACGGAGCGATAGCAGAGGAGTTGGCCCACCTTTTCAGCTTTTTGACCGGAAACGAGACGTCGTTCCCGGTTTTTACGCGAAATGCGCGCAGTAAATGCGCACGATCCACTGTTAGGATCGTGGCACAAAACAGCATCCGCCGCCCTTTCGTTTCGCCTTTGCACGTGGCGGTTGCGATGGATGCCACGTGGCCCAACAAACGGTCAGGATCGGGCGGCTCCGTGTATAAATATGGGCCTTAGGTGAAACGGTGAAAATTTCCCCAGCCTTCATCTTCCTCAGTCTTCTTCTTCCTCGTTCTCTGCCCTTCTTCTCCGCGAGCTCGCACCAGCATCCATGGCAGGAGGCAAGAAACGCGGCGCCGCCGTTTCTTCGTCGAGGGAAACAGAGGAAGTTCCCGCGCCGCCTGCTCCGCGTTCAGGCGACTCGCGTGCGCCCAACACCACGAACAAGAGCATCAAGGGGATGCAGCGAGACGGGCTGCTGCCTCCCGAAGCTGAGAAGCGCGTGCGTCTCGGCAAAAAAGAGGAGGTACCCAATCCCCGCGCGAACGAACGCGTGATCTTTGCGGATCACGTTTCGCGCGGGCTCTCCTTCCCCCCATCCTTTCCTCGTGGCTCTGCTGTATGTCTATGGCATACAGCTTCACGATTTGCCTCCAAACGCAGTGTAGCACATCTCGTGCTTCATTGTCCTTTGCAAGTGCTTCCTGGGCATTTGCCCTCATTGGGGCCTTTGGAAGGCCCTTTTCAAGGTGCGCGTCTTCCGCGAGAGATCGCGGGTAGAGACCGAGCTCGGGGAGCCGCTGCGCACCGGTGGCTTCGGAATCTAGGCGAAGTCGGACAACGGCTACTTCCTGATGCACTTCATCGACTCCGCCCAAGGATGGAGGAAGAAATGGTTCTACGTCATCGACAACAGCGCGGGTGGAGTCCACGAGTTCCACCCGTTCGCTGTCTTGAAGAGGCGAAAATCCTGGGCGCACAAGCTCTCGGTTGAAGAAAACCGGACTGTTGCCCCGCTACTCGCCAAGGTGGCCGCCCTCCGTGATCAAACCGCAGGAGTGACGCTGAATGGCCTGCACCTGGCGAGCATATTCCTCAAGCGCAGGATCCAGCCCCTGCAGGAGAGGCCCTCCACGATGTGGGAGTACCAGGGCGCCGAAAATCCCAGCCGCGTAAGCCGAGAAGAACTCTCGAATGCTGAATTCGAGAAGAAAATCGCGGCTATCACCAGCCTGAAAGAAGGAAAGGCCTTCCCCGACTGCCCAGTCGAGGCTTTCGAGGCATCAAGGCCTCCACCACCTGATGTAAGTTCGAATTTTTCATTGTCTTCCGTCTCCTTCTAGCTCGAAAGTTTTTTGTTGACTGAAATCCTTCTTTCCTTTCTTCCTTTGTAGAGTTTAGCGATGGCAATTGCTACCCGCCGGTCTCCGGAGAGGAGGTTTCCGACTTGTTGGCGAGCCACCTGGACGCCCCAGCCGACACCAGCGCCTAAGCCGATTCAAGCTCCGAGCACGATTCCTCAGATGACGCGGAGGAATCGGGTAGCGACCTCCGCATCCGCAAACGCCGCCGATCGGAGAATGATGAAGCCACCTCCAAGGATAACTCCTTGGGTAAGGAGTCGCCTGAAAAGGAGCCTCTCATCGTGACTCCGCTAAGTGCGCGCGGCCCTTCTCCTTCCTTGCCAAAGATCCATACCGCCTGGAACGCGAATATGTTGGATGATGACGACGACGAGTAAGTTCTTGCTTTCTTGTTCTAGTCGAACGCTTCCTTTTGCTTCTTCTGACAAGTTGTTGTTCCTCGTGACAGTTTCCAATCCATCAGCCCCAGGCGGTTCGTCTCTTCCCTTCCTCTCGAAAAGAGGAAGAGAGTTGCTGCTGCGGGTGAGACCGCGACTACTAGCACTGTGCAGAATTCTCCGAGTGCAGCTCCCGCAACGATGGCTACGGAATATAGGATCCCTAGCTTTGTTGTTGGAGCTTCGACTCCGAAAGAGGTGTCGGGTAGCTTGGCGGATCCTCTCTCCATAGATCAAGGACAGGTAAATATTGTTGTTTTCTTCTTCATATTGCACTTTGTCTGATTGGATTTTTTATCGGGTGCACGGCAGTGCTCCCGATGGGAGTAGCCCCCGAGCTGTAGTTAATCATGTATGATTAGCTCCAGGCTCATAAACCAATTCTCTCTTTTCTTCATTTTATCGGGTGCACGTCAGTGCTCCCGATGGGAGTAGCCCCCGAGGCTATACTCGAATGTTTGCGATCTGGTATAGGCTCAATCTTCTCTTCTTCGACTTTTTCATCCTTATATTTTTGCAGTCTCTTCTCGACTCCCTTGTGGCCGTTGGCCGTCGCGTTATCTCGGCCGAGACAGAATGCGTGACCCTTCGGGCGGATCGTGATCGACTTGTCTCGGACAACGATCTTCTCCGAGGTAAAGTTGTCAACTCTTTCTATCTCATCTTTTCATTCGTATAAATTCCGATGGGTTTCAAACTTGTTGCTATGCAGCTCAAATCGACGCGTTGAAGGCTGAAAAGGTGGCCGCTGTCACTCGAGTAGGCGCCCTGGAGGCTCAGTTGGAATCTCCTCGAGAGGAGCTCGAATCTTCTCGTAAGCAGTCGACTGACTTTGAAGGAAAGCTTGCGGATGCCCAGGATGCCCTGAGGAAACTGGAAGAGACTGGCAGAAGCAAGATAATGATCTTGTCGACTTCCTTCGCCCTCTGGCCCAGCGTTTTGCAGGTGAGCTGCTCTTATCCTTTATCTTTCGATCGATTAGTAAGTTCTTCGGATTTTGACTTATCTTTCTACAGGTCTTCTTGGTGTTGCTGTTGAGCTTCCCGGAGTTCAACGAGTGGACGCCTTGACAGATTCCTGCGCTCAACTTCGACATCATTCTAACGGGGTTTGCACCCTGATTAGCGATGCTACTCGAGTGTTGACGCAGCTTTATGGGCGTTTTCTAGTCGATGCTGCGGTTCCTCCCCTGCTGAGCGATCTTCTGAAGGTCTTTATGGAGGGCAATCTCCTCGATGCCTACGCGGTTGCTCAGTCAGAGTCCGGGGCGAAGACTGCTATCCAATTTGCACTGGCGCACGGAGTCGCGGGCTTGGAGGAGGCGTATTCGAACCTTCCTGTCGAGGCTGCTACAGGCAAAAAGGTAGCACTTCGTCCTTTCGGCGATCCAGCTGGAGTGCTTGCCTGGAAGTTGTCCGATTTGCTTGCCCGTGCTAGTCGTAGGGGGCACACTGCTGCGAGTGGCAGCACATCTGCATCTCCTTAGGACAGTTTCTCCGTAGTTTGTGCCTTTGATGTAATGAACCTTGGGATGTATTCCCGTATTCTGTTTTTAAATGAAATGTTGTTTTGCTATCTTCCTGTGATTGAGTTGTCGTGAGTTCTCCCGATGGGATTAGCCCCCGAGCACCTGTCGAATAGGTGGTATTATTTCTCGAATGGAGCGTCTTATTCCTTAACTGTCCTTTATCTTTCCAGGCAACTGGAGTTCTTGCAGAGTCCTCAAGTGGGTCCGCTGCCCGAGTGGATCCTCTTGTTGCTGCTGTTGGCACCTTTGCCGGCCTTCGTGACCGCGTTGCGGATGGTGAGCGCAAACTAAAGATTTTGCGCGGGGTGACGGATGTGGCTAAGTCCAAACAAAAACTTGCGATTGAACGTGAGCAGTTTGTGATGGATGAGTTGGCGGTTGTTGCTAGGGATTTGCTCTGTAAGTATCTCAGCCCCCTGGCTTTCTGTATTTGCTATCACCCTTTTGATCCTGTGTCTTTCTTTGCAGTTGTTCAGCCAGATGACAGGAGTGAGAAACAATGGGTGGAGAACCATATTCTTCACGAAGCCGGTAGTTCAAAGCCCCATGCAAATAATTTTTGGTCCGATCTTAGTCGAGGCTTTGTGCTCGCTACCTTGAAGTATCGAGTAAACCAGACCAAGATACTCGTGAGTTTGTTTCACGAGATTTTGATTGCTGTGAACTCCGCTTTTTATCCATTGGAGAGGGGTCCAGAAGATTGGAGCTATCTCCTTAGAACTTTCGGGCGAGAAGGAGAAGTCCGCGAGTGTGTCCGTAATCAGATGATCTGTGGTGCAGTAGTGGCGCTCTCCTTCGTCCGATTGTGGCATCCAGAGGTGAATTTCAACTCTGTGGCTAGGCTTCTTGATGGTCAAGTCAATATGTCCCCTCATTACGGTGTTGTTCGGCCTGCCGCAGAGGAGATAATTCTATTGACCTCGGAAGAAGTGGATCGGGTGCTAGCCGAGGAAAACACTCGTCGCCATATGTAATCATAGGATGTATGTATCCTGTATAATTGCTCAAAACTTTGTAAGGCGTCTACCTTGTGTGTAACATTGTGTATATGAAATTACTACTGTTGTGCTATTTTTAGGCGTAGTCCCCGTGTATATTTTTGGGGTGTGTACCTGTATTTTTGTAAGGATGGAGATTGCGAGTAGCTATGGTTGAGGAACCATGTATTTTTATTGAAATGACTGAGAAGCCATGTGTTTCGGGCTACAAGATGGCTAATATAGCCTTATTTGTATGAGTAAAGGTAAATCTAGGGATAGAATTTGCGGAGGTGTGCAACATTCCATGGGTTGGAGTAGACGCCGCCAGTCGACGGTTTCTTCAGTCGATAGGCGCCACCTGGGATAACTTCGTGTATTATGAAGGGTCCTTCCCAGGGCAGTTCGGGCTTGTGTCCTTCTTTCTGCTTGAGCCGTAGCACCAAATCTCCCACCGCGAAGGCTCTGTGGCGTATTCGGCGACTGTGATAGTTTTGTAACGACTGCTGGTATACTGCTGATCTTGCGAGTGCAATGTCGCGTATTTCGTCGAGTGTGTCCATATCTTCTGCGAGTGCCCTGTTAGAGGTTTCTTCGCTGTAAGCAACGACCCGTGGGGCGCTGAATCGAACGACCTCGGGAAGTACGGCTTCAACCCCATATACCATGAAGAATGGTGTGTGGTTTGTGGATCGATTTGGAGTTGTGCGGAGGCTCCATAGCACGGAGGATAGCTCTTCTTCCCAGTGTCCCGCTGCTAGATGTAGGCGATCGAGTAGTCGTTTCTTGATACCAGCCGAAACTAATCCGTTGGATCGTTCGACTTGGCCATTTGTTTGCGGATGAGCCACTGAAGAAAACTTGAGGATGATTCCTTTTTCTTCGCAAAATTGCAGTGTTCCTTTGTCGTGAAGTTGCTTCCATTGTCGGTGATGATGTTGTGTGGTACAGACGATGGAATCGAGGAATTTGACAGCGCATTGGGCGCTAGACGAGGTCACTGGCATTGCTTCGATCCACTTCGTAAATTTGTCAACTGCCACTAGCAAGTGTGTGTAACCGCCGGGTGTAGACTTGCGTAATGGCCCTACCATGTCCAGCCCCCATTGTGCAAAGGGCCAGGCGATAGGTATCATATGCAACTCTGTAGCGGGAGCGTGAGGTTTGGGTGCAAATCGCTGGCAAGCGTTGCACCTGTCAACCAATCCCTTTGCGTCTCGGGCTGCTGTAAGCCTGTAAAATCCTGCTCGAAAAGCTTTGCCCACAATTGCTTTCCAACTGGCGTGATGTCCGCATTCTCCTTGGTGTATGTCTCGTAGCAATTCCTTTCCATCTTCGGGTGCTATGCATCTTTGCAGTATGCCTGAGATGCTCTGCTTGTATAACTCGCCGTTGAGTACCCGAAAAGATTTGCTGCTTCTCACTATTTGCCGAGCCTCGCGAGGGTCTGCTGGGAGCTGTTTGGCGGACAAGTAGTCGAGATATTTCTGCGTCCAGACTGGCTCGACAAGAAAAATTTGTCGTGAGATGCCATGGCTGAGCTCGATGATAGCAATTTGCGGGCTGACCTCTGTCTCCAATATTGTGGGTGCTTCAACAGTTTTCTTGACCCGGACTGAACACTTGGTCATCCTTTCCAAATATATACCAGGCGGTATGGGTGTGTTTGTGGACCCCATGTTTGCTAACCTGTCTGCTTCTTCGTTACTGGATTCGCAATGTGCTTCAGCTCGCATCCTTTGAAACTTCCTTCGAGTAGATTATACATGTCCCGGTAGGCGACCATGTTTTCTGCGATAGCGTCGCACTCCTTCATTGTCTGTTGCACGATGAGATTAGAATCGCCATAGATCATCAACCGGGTGGCTCCACATGCGATTGCCATCTTCATCCCATGTAACAAGGCCTCATATTCTGCGTCATTGTTTGATGCTGGATCGTCGGGGGGGGGGGGGAGTCCAATCGCAGGACGTACTGCAACTTATCTCCTCTCGGTGATATTAGGACGATCCCAGCTCCAGCTCCTTCATTTCTTTTTGACCTTTCAAAGTACATGATCCAATTACTCGTATATTCCGGTGGTCCGGGTGTTTGTAGTTCTGTCCATTCGCTCAGAAATTCCACGAGTACATGTGACTTCACGGAATTGCTTCCTGCATAGATGATGTCCCAGGCGCCTAGCTCGATGCTCCACTTCGCTATTCTTCCTGATGCCATTGGATTGTTCATTATCGTACCGAGTGATGCGTCGTTTAGCACCGTTACGGTATGCTCCTGGAATTAGTGTTTAAGCTTTCGAGCTGTAAGGACAACTCCGTATGCAAGCTTCTGGTAGTGAGGATATCGCTGTTTGCACGGCGAAAGGACCTCACTGATGTAGTAAATTTGGCCTTTGCACTCCATAAGCCTTGCCTTCTTCTGGTCTTTCTACTACTATGGCTGTGCTGATCACCTGGTTTGTTGCGGCTAGGTATAAGTATAGCGGTTCCCTTTCGTGTGGTGTAGCCAGGATACGCCTGCTCTGTAGTGTTTGCTTCAATTCTGCAAATGCTTTCTTTTCTTCAGGTGTCCATTCGAATTTATCCGTCTTCTTCAACAGTTTATAGAAGGGTAACGCCTGTTCGCCCAATCGTGCGATGAACCTGCTCAAGGCGGCTAGTCGCCCGGCGAGCTGTTGGACTCCGCGTAGATTGGTGGGCTCCTTCATGGTCAAGATTGCTTGTATCTTTTCCGGGTTGGCTTCAATTCCTCGAGCGGAGACCAGGTACCCGAGAAGTTGTCCTGCAGGGACGCCAAAGACACACTTGGTCGGGTTGAGTTTTATTCGGTATGCGTTCAACGCATCGAATGTTTCTCTGATATCATCGAGGAGCGTGTTCTCCACTCGAGTCTTGATGACGATGTCGTCAACGTATACTTGTACGTTCTTGCCAATGAGCTTGGCGAGGCATTTTTGCATGCAGCGCTGATATGTTGCGCCTGCGTTCTTGAGCCCGAAGGGCATTGTCGTGTAGCAGTATACACCGTGAGGTGTGATGAATGCTGTCTTCTCCTCATCTTCCTGTTTCATCCAAATTTGGTTGTATCCCGAGTAGGCGTCCAGGAAGGAGAGGCGTTGGCAGCCTACAGTGGAGTCCACGATTTGGTCCATTCGTGGTAGGGGAAAGTTATCCTTGGGGCAGTGTTTATTCAGCGACGTGTAGTCGATGCACACTCGAAGGATGTTGGAGTTCTTCTTTGGGACCAGCACTGGGTTTGCTAACCAAGTGGATATCTTTATTTCTCTGATGAATTTTGCTGCGAGCAATCTGTTTATCTCTTCTCCGAGCGCTTTCTGCTTAGGTTCTGAAAACCGTCGGGTGGTCTGCTTGATGGGCTTTGCGTCCTTGTAGACTTCGAGTGAGTGCTCGGCGAACTCCCTGGGTATTCCTGGCATATCTGAGGGCTGCCAGGCGAAGATTTCCCATTACTCACGGAGGAGTTCGACGAGCGCGCTTTCCTATGCTGGTGAAAGGGTGGTGGACACCATCGCCGTCTTCGCAGAATCCGTCGGGTGTATTTGATGCTTGCGGGTACCGCTATTTGTGTTGAACTCGAGTTCTGGAGCGTTCTTCTTGGTGAGGGGCATCACGGTGTGATCCGTGGTTTTTGCTATTTCCTCTAGTTCTTCCTGCATCCCGAAAGATTGCGCGATCTCGTTGAATTCGATGTCGCACTTGTTGGACTTCTGAAAATCGCCGTCGATGGTGATTGTGCCATATTCTCCGGGTAGCTTGAGCTTCAAATATGCGTAATGGCGTACTGCCATGAATCTGGCGAACGCCGTTCGACCAAGAATGGCGTGGTACTGTGAGGGCCAGTCGACAACTTCGAAGTCGAGGAACTCTCGTCTGTAATTGCTTCGGTTGCCTAGCACCACCTCTAGGTTGATTGTTCCGAGTGGATGGATTGCCTTTCCTGGTACTATCCCGTGGAAGGATGTCTCTGATTCTGCGAGTCCGTCCAAATTCTTGTTCATGCGCCGAAGCGTGTCTGCGTAGATGATGTTGATGCCGCTGCCTCCGTCCATGAACACGCGAGCCAGCTCGTAATTGCCAATTTGTGGTTGTATGACAAGTGCAGCGTGTCCTGGTCGATAGACTCGCGGGGGGGGGGGGGGTGATCTTCCTTGGAGAAAGTTATCGGGTGCTCCGCCATCTTCAGATATTCAGTTTTTGTAGATGGGGTTTGCACAGCCATGCACAGCTGTCGCGTGTTTGTCTTCTGAGCTCTGCGGGATGGACAGACTTTTTGTATCATGCCTAAGAGGCCTGCTGGGTTCGGGTACCCGTTGGATCCTTGATTAGGGGCGAGTGGCGCTGGCAGCGCGGCTAGCATCGCGTTTTGGTTTCCTGCTGGGGGCAGGGTTTGCGGTTGTTGAAATTCTTGTGCTCCTCCTCCGGGAAACTGCGGGTAACCCTGACTAGTGCTGCTCTGTTTTTCTTCAGGAGGGCCTCGTGGATTTCGATGAACTTTCGGCAATCCTTGAGAAGGTGTGTAGCCTTAGTTTTGCCTGTGTGCTTATCTGTGAATAGATCTAGCGTGTAGTAACCATCGAGGTCCTCCTCGGGTTTTTTTTTCTTCTTGCTTAGGTTTCCACTCGCACTTCCCACGATATCAGCTGTCGCGGTTTTTGGTGAACTCCGCTGCCACGAATTCTTCTCGATCATCATGGTCGTAGTTCTTTCTTCTTTTCTTTCGGACATGGCGGTTGTCATCATGTGCTGGGGATGAATCTTTATCGTTGCGCACTGCGTCTTCGCCGTTTGCCCATCTATCGGCTATGGCCATTAATTCTCCCACGGTTTTGGGTGCTAGTCGCCCTAGTTCTTCCCTGAAAGAGGTTCGCCGCGCTCCTTTGGCGAATGCTTCAACCGCGACTTCTTCTGATATATTTCCCGCTGTATTCCTCAGCGTGGTCCATCGCTGAATATATTCGCGAGTAGACTCGCCATTTTTCTGCTTGCAGTCTCGTAGATCCTCGATGGTCGCAGGCCGTTTGTATGTTGCTTGGAAATTTTTGCAGAAATCCATGTTTAGGTCGTCCCAGGACCCGTAGCATGCTTTCGGCCTTCCTTCGAGCCAGCTGCGAGCTGCACCGACCAGGTGTAGGTTGAGGTACTGCATAGCTGTGTTTTTGTTCCCACGTTGGCATTTTACTGCCGTGAGGTAATCCGACAACCAGGCAGAAGGCTCCTGCGAACCGTCGTATTTCTGTACTTCCGTGGATAGCTTAAACCTTTTGGGTAGCGGTGCTTCGCGGATGCTGCGGGTAAAGCATAGGGTTCCGCAGACTTCATCATCGGAGGATGTTGACGGGGAGCGTGCACGATTTCTGGCTGCCCGACCTTTATCGACCATGCGCTGGGCGATGTCCGATCGTGCATTGTATCCGGGCTCATCTCGATTGGTGTCTCCTCTCGGCTCTTTACTGCAATGCCGTGAGCGACTGCGATCTCGATCTTTTCGCGGGCTGCGATCACGATTTCCTCGTGGGCTGCAATCACGATTTCCTCGCGGGCTTCGATCACGATTCTTCCGTGGGCTGCGATCTCGACCTCTTCTCGGGCTGCTATCGCTGCCACTCGGGCTATCTCCTCGTCGCCGGACTTCTTTTCCCCGTGCTCGGCGGGGCGACCTTTCCTTGTCGGGTGAAGTGTCTCTGCGTCCGCGGGGCGCTTCTTTGTCCTTCGATTCGGCCTCCTTCCTGCGATCATAGGAGACAAGTTTTGCGGCAGCCATGCCTAGTCCTTTTTGTACTTGCTTGTATTGTTCCGCGCGGGGTTCGTTTTCCCCTGGTTGATTTATCTGCATGTAGGTAGCTGCGGCCAGCACTGCGGCTGCGGGGGTTTGCAGATGGATGTTTCCATCTTCGTCCACACGCATAAGTGATTTGCTTATTCCGCTTAAGGACTCGCCGTCCATAGTCGCGGTTCTCGATGCGCGTCCTTTCTTCTGGGGGCGGTTCCCGACGGAAGGTGATAGGGATAGCTGCGCTCGGCGTTGGCTTGACTCGTCTGCCATTCTTTTTCGCACGACCAGATCTTCTCGAGCTTCCTTGATAGCAGTGGCCGCTATCACTAGATGGTAGTGGTAGGCGACCATATCTTCGTGTGGGACCCCGACTGCAGGTGGTTTGCTTGTGCGGATGGCCTCCTTTGCTCGGAGCCAGGCGTCTCGTGAAACATTGATTTCGGCGCGTCCTTTCGCGCTTTGTTCAGTCTCTGCGGGTGGCTGTTCCGATCCTGCCATGCAGACTTGAGCAAGACGTGGCTTGTGAGTCCTAGGCGTAACTCGAAAGGCCTTCCTGACCCGAGAGGGTTCCTCTGTAGAGAGGGTGTGGAAATTGCTGGTGTTGAGGCGGATTGACTCGCCACTTTTTGCCAGATAGGGTCGTGAGTCGTCAGCTCCTGGGCTGGAGATTGACTCAGATCTCGATTCTTCAGGGAAGTGGAGGATCCCGTCCTTGTTGGTGTAGAACTTGAAGCTCCCGAACGTCAAGGTGACACTTTTCTCCAGATTGCTGAATTCCGGGCGTGATTCCGGCGAGTGAGGGGTGACTACGACAGATCCGATCCGAATCGGGTTGGTTGGGGTCGAAGTCGAAGGTTTCCAACGTGAGTTGGTTGTCGATGAAGCCGAAGACGCCGGAGATCCAGCGCCCGCCGTTCCCACAGACGGCGCCAATTGTCGAATCTGCATATCAACAAGTCCCTCGGTGAACCCATAGGGTTTCGAATAGGAGAACCTGTGGACGCTGGCGGCGATCGTCGGCTAGACAGGAGACACGATTTACCCAGGTTCGGGGCCCTCGTAGAGGTAAAACCCTTACTCCTGCCTCTGTCGATCGGTATTATCGAATAGATCGGTTACAATGGGGGATTGCTCAAGTCGAGAGTACGATCTCGAACTCAAGGCTTGATGATGCGGTATTGCTTGGTCCTCTCCCGGTGGCTCTCCTGGCCTTATATAGATAGCCAGGTCCCAAACCGTACCCGGGGAGGACTCGAACTCTAAACCTAAGTCGGTTACAAGTGTCCTATCTTATCCCGCAAGGCATTGCAGGTGGGCTTCAACTGGGCCTTCTAGAGTAGTTCGAAACTTCTCGTATTGTGCCTCAGTCTTGGGCCTAGGACCAGGTATCCTTATTCGCTGGGTCCAAGGTTCATCCCTTCGTCAGATAGTTTTAAATTTCCCGCCGTAGTTTAAATTCAAATGTGGGTGCCGGACACGAAAATAGTGGGTGCCGGTGGAGATGCTCTCACATTTTGAAGAGCATCTCCACTCGGCCCCCCAATAGGCGTCCGGATGGACGACCGAGCTGGTCCTACTGTTGCTGTCAGTACGGAAAGGGCCATCAGGGGACGTCCTTCCCCATTCACCGTCCCAAAACAAAACACTCAAAAACAATTTTGCCACAAATTTAAAGTGTGCAAATGAAAAACAGTTAAACAAAATGAAGTCTTGGGCATAAATTTTAATTTTAGGCCATAATTTAAAGATTTAGGCCATTATAAAACGACATGAATTCGTTTATGATCTAGGATCAATTGATGTCGACGACGTTGTTGGAGCCAAGGAATCCACGGCCGGGGTGCAGCCGAGGAAGTCATCGCCGGCGAACTCTACGTTCTGCCCTGTGTGTCGTTGCTGCCGCCCCTCGAGAGTGTGGCCGCTTTGTGTCTCTACGTGGACGGCGAATATGTCATGGCATGGGCCGCAGTGGACGCCGATGCCGACGGCGCCGTGAGCCCCATCTCGACGTAGAAGGCCGCACGCAGAAGGTTGCACACCGCCCTCGCCTACGGGTCAAGGTTCGACGAATCGGTGATGAGTATCATGAAGTCCCCTTGCCTCCTCTTGGCTTCGGCCTTGCTAGCCTCGATCTCAATATTCTTGTCGGTCTTCTTGGATCTCAATCAGTTCCTCGCTAATGTAATCGGGTACTGATTTCTATAGCCGCAGTAGCTCCTTCTGTCTCAAAAAAAAAAAAAACGGTCGCAACTTAATTTCGCAAAAGACCCTCTCCTCTTAACCTTTTAGATCTTGCCGTAGAGTTAAAAACATCATCATGTGCAGCTATTAGTGTGAGACTTGGTTGTTGCAAATCTTGCGACTGTTGTAATTTCATCGGTTAAGGAAGAACTCTCGGAAGCTCCTTGCAATTTTATAGCTGAATTTAGAGCGGATGAATTATTTTATTGACTCTTCCTCGTATAATGAGAAAAAGAACTCAATATCCATGAAATTAACCGATGGCTAGCTATATCCATGAAATTAACCTATGTTTCTGAGAAACCCTTTTGTTCTCAGAAATTCAACTTGGAACCCGAGCTCATATGCTCCTGTATAATATTTTTTAAAGAAAATAGTAAAACAGTTCAGAAAAATCTGAAAAAATTGACGATGAACATATACAAGTACTCTACATAAGTACTCCCTCCGTTCCATAATATAAGATGTTTTAGCCATATTCCACATTCATATACATACACATGTATCTAGACACATTTAAGTATATGTGTTTACTTACTTTAGTCCGAATCTAGACAATGTGTAGAACACCTAGAACATCTTATATTATGGAACGGAGGGAGTACTAAATTTAGTGCTGAACTAACATTTGTACTGATCTGTGCAAAAAGAAAAAATCATTGGCCCAAATGAGATTCAAAAAGTAATATTTTAGAGCACTTAATTTGTTTTTTTTTTTTTTGCACAAAGAAGCACACATGTTATTTGACCATGGAATTATACAGATGTATAAAACTTATATATCTTCATCACATATTTCTTTCAGATTTTTTTAAAATGGTTATTATTTTTTTGGATTTTTAAAAATATCAGGAGCATATGAGCTCGTGAGCAAAGACATCACTCCCGTTTGTTCTTGCTTAACCGATGTGCAGTACTGCAAGTCATGAACCTGTCAATAACTCTGCTATACTGCATACTAGTTTACTGACCATGGTATCTATGATTCAGTCCAGGTCAAGTTGACTTATTTAATCTCTGTATCTCCTTTTCAACTGAAACACAAACGCATTGGCCAGTCCACTAGTGCAGGCTTACGCAACTGTGTGCACTGGATTGGGCTCGATTTTTCTTTTCAAATGAGTGCCCTACTTGTATGTTTGGTTGAATGAAGGGTACCACAAAGAAAGAGTATTTGGAGAGAAAATAGAAGGCTAGTGTTAAGTTTCTTGTTGGTAGGAGCTAACTGAATAATTACCTCATTTGTTTCATATTACAAATGGTGCAATTCAAATGGCTTGTCAACCTGTTTCAAAAACCACATGTGTGCTTAAGTCGGCAGCATATGATTTTAATCATTCTTTCTTCAAGCTTAGGCTCGACTGCCACTTGTATTCCACTTTGTTTAAAATATATAAAATTATTTTAGGAGTAGATAATTCTATACTCCCACTTCCACTTTTTTTGAATGTGTAAAATTATTTTGGTAAAATACAAACACTTAATGTAAAATTCAGATTCCAATTTACAGGGTTGTAAGCATTACCGCCTTGTGTAAGACAAATTCAGTTTTAATTTCTCTAGCCAAACTGATTACTCAACCAGAGATACATGAGTATTTTTGTTATCAAATAACAGAGCAACAACTAAGATTTTTTTTACTGTCATGATCTGATTACACAATTTATTTTGCGCAAGTATTTTGCACAAGTTGTCATGATCAGATTACACAATTTATGCTTACACACATGATATGCTTACACACAATTATCCTTTCCTTCTACACACACCTATGCTTTCCTTCTACACACAATTTATTACACACATGATCTTGCCTTTTTCCTCCTATATATACCTTTCCTTTTCTGCTACCACATTTCTTTTCCTGCTTATATAAGGGCATACTTGGTTTAGGTTGCCCAGCCGTGATATGTAGACCTATATGCAACCTTCCCTTTTACCGCTGGAGTTCCCTTATTCATATGAGGGATGTTGTAGCCATTGCCTCCTCCATCTCTCGTGATCTATCTAATGCAGGATTGGAGTGTCACAAAGATTCGAGCCAGCTTATCGACCTTGTAGTTTTGGAATTCTTCCTCTACACCCTCTATAAATTCTCGAATATTTTTGGTGCCATGGTATCGATTAGTGATTGAAGTGACAAGAAGAAGCAGGGTCGAGAACATTCATATCTGGCCTGTTCGGGGTTTGTTGCAGCAACCTAATGTAAAGATCAGTCTGTTTTACGACATCTCGACAAGCTTGATCACTATAGAGGGCATGAGGTTTCGCGTTATCCTGCTGCATGAAGATAGTATTTTCAATATCTTCGTCAGGCCACAAGTCCTAGATTGCAGGGGTCAATTTCTCGCAAAGTTGACCCCTCATGACTTCTCGGGTTACCTTGAGTGATTTCTGCTCTCGTTCGACTTATCTCTATTTTTACTCTTTTTCTTTGTCGCAGTCTCGACAAATGGCCAAATGCCAATCTTTCCATAGAATTTCACAACTCCACATTGACCGTACCTAGGTTTCGATACAACCGTTAAGAACATCACTTTACCAATGTAGTTCTTGTTCCTCACAGAGCGCAAGGGTGGACGTCCTCCGGCGTGGATGTAATAGTTATTATTCTCCCTCGTCAGGTAGAACTACTTCCCGTCCATATGGACGAATTTGTCCATAATCAGGAAGAAAGGATTGTAGAGTGTCAAGGTTGTCGGATCGATCATAGAACGCAGAACTTCACTCTCTTAATCTTGTTTTCTTGCTTCATCACCAGCTTCAACGCGCTACTATGGCGGGTCATCTCACCCAACATGAACCTTCTATGCAAGGTTGAGCGGTCAACACCCAGATGCCTTGCTAGAGATCGAATCGTCCACCGGTTGTTAAGTGGGAATGTAGTCATTCTCGGGAGATCCAGGTCCTTCCTTTTATGCCCAACTCGGCCTTTCATCCTGCGATACATCCATTTCTTCACCTTTTGCCATTTGTATATTGGCATCCTCCCATATTATTTCGATCGTTCGTACACTAGTGTTTAATAGGCATGCCACTAGTTGCTTGTCCTCTGACAGGACCTTTCATCTCTCATATTGATTACATATAGAGCAAAATAAACACCATGTATTTCTTTATTTGTCAAGTTTATTTTTGTTTAATGCTCAACATTTGCTTCCTTGTGATATAGATCAATTCCTGAATCATGGTACTGATCATCATTTGCTTCCTTGGGTATCAAGTTCGAATCAGGTATTCCTGCCTCATGATCCTGGAAAAAAATTGCTTCCTCCTCTTCACATATCCAGTTCATATCAAGATCAACCTCTTCCTCAGGTATCCGGTTCAAATCAAGATCATCCTCTTCAGCTAGAATGTTCAGGTCTTAGTGCATGATATGTCAGAAACGTATCTATAATTTTTTGATGGTTTCATGCTTTTGATAATTGTTTTTATATTAAGTTTATGATTTATTTGGACTAACCTACTAATAGTTGCAAAAGTTCACAATGTTCTTGTTTTACACTTTAATGCGTAGGAATTATGAAAAATAGAAGAGGAAACCTTGTTGGAGTCGAATTGGGACTTTCCTGAAATCTGTCTGAAAACTCTTTTTAAAGATTGTCACGTTACGGGTCGAAGACGGCATCAAACGGAAATCTCACAGAAGACAAAATTGTGTGGAATTTCGCGAAGAACGCTCTAGATTTAAAATTCGCCTAATTCCGAGACCGGAGGGCCGAGATACGCCCGATTTACCGCAGACCTAAATGGGATGACGGAAATCCGTGAGACTATATAAAGGGGGGAAACTTAGGTCGTGGGAGAGCCCCCATACCACAAATTTCTAGCTACTAAAGCCACGTTTTAGCCTCTCCATGGATCCCATCTCCATGGGGGAGGGCTCCCAAGACCATGAACTAAGATGGCTAAGGGGAGGCGCTCCCCCATGATGCCGACGGCGCAGGGAAGGAGTCACTACGCCACCATCGGCGCCGTCCTATGCCCCGCGTTGTCCTCTCCACCGTCTTCACCGCCATCTCTATCGCCAATTCCTCCTTGCATACAGTGGTTCATCCTCCCACACACCTCTGTACCGCCCTATGTAAACATGGTGTTTGACGTTATAAATTATTTGCAGATGATCTATTTCATCCATGTCATGTTTGTGTAGATCCCATTTGTCATATGATTGATTGTTGAAACTCTATGGATGGTTTGAGCTATATACTGAATTTGTTACAGTCCTATGGTTCCATCATATGTTTATGCGCACATGGATCACATCATAAGGTTTATAGTATGTGGAGAAAGCTAGAGGGAGGGCTGCTTGAGTGACGTAGACATGAGCCCCAACCTAGTGATTAAAGCATATGAGATAAAGAGGACCTTTTGATCTTAATACCATGGTTGGGTATTTTTACCTTAATGTATCTTCTAGTATTTACGGATGTTTGCTAGAGTTCCAATCATAAGTACTTGCAATCATTGGATAGTGAGAGCTTGTTAGCTTTGCCTCTCTCACATAAAAGAGGAATATCAACCTTGCATTTGAATATTTGATTATGGATAAATCCATCACACTTTCCACCGCTTTTTCACACTCATGATACTGTTAGTTTGGTTATTTAGTGTACTTTATTGCTGCAGGAACTAACTTTACTTTCATGTATTTATTATCCTGCAAAAATATCTTGTTTACCCGTATTGTTGCTGTAGTATTATTTCCTAGATAAAGTAAATGTTTAGTGTGTGTAAAGTTGTATCATTGGTTGATAGAACTTGAGAGAATACTTATCCTACCTTTAGCTTCTTGTTGAGTTTGACACTCTTACTTATCGAAAAGGCTACACACGACACCCTATACTTGTGCGATATCAACACCTTTTCTGGCGCCGTTCCCGGGGAGCAATAGCGTGGGTGAATATTCTTGTGTGCACTTGTTTGCTTTGTCTCTAAGTAGTTTTTAATTTCAGTTGTAAGTTTTTTCTATCTTAGTTTGGATAGGGAATGCGAATTATAAAAAAATAGTTGTACTTGTTATCTAAAAACGTTTTCAAAAAGAAAAGTGATTGGAAAGATGAGTAATGGTTAAGTGGGGGTCGACCTTGAACATTTGTGTTCATGCATATGAAACCAAAACAAATCTTTCCATGGAAGATTTTCAGATAAAACATGTATATATTGTAAATATTGTGTATATACCTCTGTACATAAAAAATAAAGTGCAAAAGTTTGGTTTACTGCGCAGACACAGATGTGTTGTGCTTCACCGTATAACATGTTTAAAATCATCAAAACATTATTTGGATCTGCAAATTTTTGTCCATAAACCTGATCCTAGTACCTAACCTTCATTAGTTCTGACTTTTCTAATTTGAGTTATGTAGCTATTTCGAAAAAATCTATTTTCACTGACTTATTAGTTTTTGGAAATTTCCTTTGCTTCACTGTAAAACAATCGTGATAAATCTCATAATAGTATTTTTATCTGGAAATTTTTGTGCATAAACCTGAGATTATGATCTGTCTTTCATTAGTTTTAAGGTTTTTTATTTGAGCTACGTAACTATGTCATTTGGTGCCATCTTTACAGTTTGTTCAGTTTTCGTAGATTTCTTTCTTTATTCAATATTGTACTTAGTGTTTTTAGTTTCCTTAGGTTTTTTACGGACAACGGAAATTTTATAAGAAACCTCGGTATATACAGTGGCTAATGTTTAATAAATATCATGAAACTTGTCAATACTTGAACATGAGTGGATTTTATTTAATGAGTACTAACTCTACTAATGAATTTTGTGATGCTTTATCTAGATATAGCTTATAATATCTAACCAATATGGTGATATAAGATGAACAAAAAGACGCAAGAGCTCAAGATTGGGGATGTTTAGGTGCATCCCAAGAATATATTTAAGAAGATACAATCATCTAATCTTGGGGATGCACGAGTCATCCCCCTATCCATCAACAAAAACGAGGTTGTCTCGTTCATGATCTATATTATCCTTTTCACATGATATGTATTGTCTTAACATGTATTTTAATTTCCTTTCATTTGTTTTTGGGTTTCTTCGCTGTTACTATGAAGTTTAGTTCTTGTTTAGTGTATGTTATTTTAGTTTCTAAAAAAACAAAGTACCAAGTTTTGCGCATTTAGTTTTAGTTGATGCATATTTAAGGGTTTTTTCTGTTTTCAGCATTTGCTGCCCACTGTATGATATTTCATATTTTACTGAAAACTCAAAAAGTGAAAAAAAATTAAATGGTCATGTATCATCTAACCCTCTGCATTCACAAAAATTGGCAAAAACTTATGACATGTTTAAGTGCACCTAATAAATACATTTTTGAGTTGCTGTTTTTTGGACAGATTCTGAATTTTTTTTTGTAAGAGTGGCCTCTTTGCATTTTCATTTGATTCTTTTTGGGTGTTACCTTTAATTTATAAGTTGGTCACTTAAGAAGACTTTCTGTAATTCAATTTTTTTTTTGATTTGGTTTAATAGCAGTAGTTTGGAAATATTATCGGGCCTAGCTGAAAGGTGTTAAAGAAAATCACTTCTTAGGAGATAACCCATGTTTTTATTTTTGCAATATTTTCTTATGTTTCCTTTGAGTCAAGGTGTTCATTACTTATGTAGCCACTCCTTTGTATCTTTACTTTATCGTATTTGTTGTGCCAAGTAAAGTCTCTAGTGAATTAGATTTGGATTTCTGCGCAGGAAACAGATTTCTACTGTCCACTGTTAAATTCATATAAAATCATAGAAATATCAAAATGACCTGAAAATTTTTATGCTTAATCCTCAGCTATTTCCAAAACTTTTTCTATTTCTGCATATTTCGATTTGAGCAACGTAAGTGTCCTGAAAAAATTCGTCTTTACTGACTGTTCTGCTTTTGACAGATCTGCCTTTTACTTTGCATTCTCTTTTTTACTATGTTGAGTGGATTTATTTGCTCCATAAAACATCAGTGACTGTATCTAATATTTAGAGAGTATTGATAATGCTTGTGTCCATGCGGATATTGTGAGTTTTTTATTATACACTAACCCTCTAATCAGTGGCGGAACGACTACTGGGGCAAGCTGGGGCGATCGCCCCAGGTAGCCACGTTCAGTTTTATTAAGATGTACTGATTTCTTGTAGACTTACGTAAAAGTTAAGTAGTCAGCTCTGTCAAAAAAAAAACAGGGGAAAGAAAAGAATATGGGCCTCAATACAGACTCACTAAATGCAACAGAAGTAAATCCTTCCTCTCTGCTCGTGTCGTTCCCCAATCACACCTCCACCTAAATTCCCCATCACTCTCAAATCCACAGCGCCGCCACCCGTGGCTCCACCTCCAACTCCGCCGCGCCCGCCTCTGCCCTGCCCCTGCCGGCCGGCCGCCATGTTTTCCCTTCCCGGCTTCTGCCTCCCTGCCCGGTTGCCCCACCTTGGACGTCTCCTCCCGCTCTACTCAGAAGCCCGATATACGTTGCTCGACCCGGCGCAGTACTGACCCGGCGGGCGGCTGTCCGTGTCCGTCCGACTGCCCGGAGTTCCGACATGGACTCTGAGTCTTCCGACATGGACTCAGAAGATGAGTATAATCAAAATCTTGAGATACAGGCTATGTACGATGCGGAGACAGCTAGACTGAAGGCAGTAGCGGAGAGAGCGACCCAAGACGGCGTGGGCACATCGACAAACCGGAAGCGCCCACACAGTCAGCATGTATATTTCTACTCATTTGCTGATTAATTCATGTCTTGGTGAAAATATGATGTACAATCAGATTGCAGAGCACTTAATTTTAGGTTAAATTTGATGTAGATATTCCGCAAGCACGTGTTCCTGAAGTTTTTAATGTAGCTGATGTTGTTGCTCATCCTGGGGTTCGGAGACAAATTGACGATTTTTCTACCCAGCAAATCAGAAATGAAATGAGAGGTCCAAATCGTTTGTTTGGTCATGTTTTTCCTCGTGCAGAAAGTAGCAACCGGAACTTCAAAGAAGCATGGTACAATGAGTTCGATTGGTTAGAATATAGTATCGAGAAAGATGATGCCTATTGCTTTTATTGTTTTCTTTTCAAGCCTCAAAACTTTGGTGGAAAGTTTGGGAGTGATGTCTTCACAAAAACAGGGTATAAAAATTGGAAGAAAGCAAAGGAATTATTAAATTGTCATGTGGGTGGACCAACAAGTGCTCACAACAATGCTAGGAAGTCTTGTGAAGCTTTTAGAAATCAAAAGCAAAGTGTGTCATATGAAATCATTCATCAAGATGAAAAATCACATATTGATTATGAGACACGCTTGAGGGTTGTCGTCGGTGTTGCAAGGTTCCTTGTTTCTCAAGGTCTATCTTTTCGTGGGCATGATGAGTCGGAGACTCCCATAAACAAGGGAAATTTACGTGAGATATTGGATTGGTATGCGGAAAGATGTAAGTATGTAGCCAATGTGATTAATGAAAATGCTCCCGGCAATCTTCAATTGAATTCTCCTAAAATCCAAAAACAAATAGTACAAGCATTTGCAGAAGAGACTACACAAGTCATTATGAATGAGCTTGCGATGGTTCTTTCTCTATACTTGTTGATGAGTCTCGTGATGTGTCAGTTAGAGAGCAAATGGCGGTTATTGTGAGGTTAGTTATTGGACATTACACAATGTTAGTTTATTACTCTCCCTTCACATGATGTTTCTAATTGTGTTTTGTTGTTGTTTGTAGGTTTGTGAACAATAAAGGGGAGGTTTTGGAAAGGTTGCTTCGAGTTCAGCATGTTGTTGATACTACATCCCTTTCTTTGAAAACATCTATAGATGATTTGTTTAAAAAACACAATTTATCCATGTCTAGATTGAGAGGTCAATGATATGATGGCGCTTCAAATATGCGCGGAGAACTAAATGGTTTAAAGAAATTGGTGTTGGATGACAACCCTCATGCCTTTTATGTTCATTGCTTTGTCCACCAACTTCAATTGGTTGTTGTTGCTGTTGTAAAAGGTGCTCTTGCCGTTGGTGATTTCTTTTGCATTTGAACAAGATTGTGAACATGGTTAGTGCTTCTTATAGATTTCAAGTCTTGAAATATTTGTTATCCAATATACAACTATAAATATATGTACGCTTTTTTTGTGTAGGTGATTGCCTCTTGTAAGAGGAAAGATGCATTGCTGCAGAAGCATCATGAGAATATGGTAGCACAATTGGAGAGTGGACAGATTGTTTCTGGAAGAGGCCAACATCAAGAGACAAGTTTAGCAAGACCCGGAGATACACGTTGGGGGTCACACCTAAGGACTCTAATCCGGGTCCATCAAATGTGGGATTCGGTGGTTCAAGTGCTACATGGGATTGCTCTTGATGGGGGGAGATGTCGATGACAGAGGTTTGGCATCGGGTTATTTGATAAACATGGAAGGTTTTGAATTTGTTTTTATCTTGCATTTGATGATCCGAGTGCTTGGTTTAACAAATGATTTGTCACAAGAATTGCAACAAAAGGATCAAAATATAGTTAGTTCTATGACTATGATTGTCTCGGTGAAAAGTTTATTGCAGAAACTGAGAGATGATGGATGGGAGCCTCTCTTGCTAGCAACTATTAGATTTTGTGTTGCAAGAAATAATCAAGGTGGTCTAAGAAATATTCTAGTGCCAAGTATGGATGATAACATTTCAGCTAGAGGCTACCCAAGAAGCTCACGCAAAATGGTAACAAACTTCCATTACTACAAGATACAAATATTCAATGAGGTGCTTGACAAAAATATAGTTGAGATCAATCATCGATTCAGCAAAACTTCCACACGCTTATTAAAGTGCACATCATGTCTTTGTCCTAGGGATTCATTTATCAGCTTTGATCATAAGATGATAATGGAGCTTGCAAATATGTACTCTCTTGATTTCTCTCCACATGACCTCTATATCTTGGTTGATCAACTCAACATATATGTTCATGTGATGAAAAGTAATCCTGATTTTTTGACTTGTCATAGTATGAGTGTTCTTGCTCTCAAGTTGGTTCAAACTAGACAACATTTGGTTTTTCCATTGGTTTATCGCCTCATTCAACTTGCATTGACATTGCCGGTGGCAACATCGTCACTTGAGAGGGTTTTCTCAGCAATAAACATTATAAAGACAGATCTTCGAAATAAGATAGGTGATGATTGGCTCAATGATATGATGATATGCTTTGTTGAGCGGGAGATATTCGCGAAGATATTTGACAAGAAGATTAGGTTACGTTTTCATGCTTTGCAAGATCGTCGAGGCTATCTACCTCGAAAATAGTCTGCTCCTACTAGTACAACTTAGTGGTATGATGCAATCTTTTCTACTCTATATTTACAGTTGTGTTGAGATTCAAATTCACATTTTTGTTTATTCACATTTTGTAGGTCTTGCTTGGAATTGGGGGCTATTATTAGTTCTGCAAATGAGTGTTCACGTGCCAATAGTCCATTTTGTTTGGAATTGGTTGTAAGTTTGTTTGTTTAGTCATGTCATTGGCAGTTGTACTTTGTTCATCACCCCAATTAAATCTTTTGAGAACCATCCATTCCATCATTTTGTCTAGTACATGGATTTGTGTGTTAATTTTTTTTGGCCCGTCAATGTTCTCCCTAGCAAAGAAAAATTTCTGGTTCCGCCACTGCCTCTAATGATAATTACTTCGAGTTTGGTGTGAAGCAAGTTTTAAAGGGTCAAGAGAAAAGGATGATATAATGTGATCAACAAGAGTAAAAATCCTAAGCTTGGGGATGCCCCCATGATTCATCCCAAAAAATCCAAGAATACTTAAGCGTCTAAGCTTGGGGATGCCCAATGCATCCCCTTCTTCATCAGCAACTTATCAGGTCACTTCTAGTGAAACTTTATTTTTATTCGGTCACATCATATGCACTTTACTTGGAGCGTTTGTTTGCATTTATTTTTTTTCTTTTATTTTCCTTGATTCAATAAACTTAGTTGGAACCTAACATTATTGTGTGGGAGAGAGACACGCTCTGCTTTTTCAGATGAATAATTGTATTCCTATCATACTCGTATTCTTCGTTTTCGTCTAGGTGCTGCAACTCCTCCTCTTTTTAGCTCTTGTTTTCATGCATCTCTTATTCAGAGCTGTTAGTTCTTGTAGAATAGTGTTACTCTCTTGTTTCATTGATATATCATTTGGAGAGTTTTTGTTTAAATAAAGTGATGGTGTTGGAAAGCAATAAAATATTTCATGCTTATAACGATGCAATTAGAAGCTTCTTTAGACTGTGGCTAGACTTTATCATGTCATGTTGGATATCATTTTAATTCTATGCTTAGTAAGTTATTCATGTAGCATGACTTGTCTCAAATAACTGAGAGTGCTTAATGTGCCATTGAAAGAATCATGAGTTGTTTTTATCACATTGAAGCATAATATTGTGGTATTCTCCTTTGAATGCTTTATTTTGTTGACTTGGCGCATGCTTGCACCATGTTTATGACTAAAAACCAGTCACTTATGGCCTCTATGATCATTTAGTTTTTGACTTGTAATACCATTTATGCTTTGATTAATAATGTTTTTGTCGCTATGCATGATTATGGACATTATTGCTCTCTTAATTTGCCGCTCCTAGTCTTTTGCTAACCTCCACCTGTACCGAGTATGAGCTCTACTCGTACATCCAACTCCCAAAAACCAAAGTTTGCCAAATTTATCCACCATACCTACCTACATGTGGTATTTAACCGCCACTCCAAATAAATTTCTCATGTGCTACCTTTAAAAATTTCAAAATTATTCCTGTTTTGTGCCCCTGTTTAGCTCATGAGGAAGTAGTAGTTGGGTTGTGGTCTTCCATACTAATTAAGTACCCCGACTTGCATGCTTCATCTGCTCGTCATTAATTTTGCAAAGAGCTGGTTAGACCATTATAACATCAAAAGGCTAAACAAATAATTAGGCACTCCTCCATGGCATGAGATTGTTGGTAGGAACCTGAGGATTCAGTTAGCCATGGTTTGCGAAAGCAAGGTGGGGAGGAGTGTCATACTATATAAAGTGCATGCTATAAGTGCCCAAAATAAATAATTCGGAACCGCTCTCAACTTGCTTAGTATGGAAGATGACAAGAACTCTATTACCATTCGTTGAAATAAGCATACACCTCTCTAAAAAAATTGTTTTCAATACCTCTATTTAATAAAATAAAAAGCTCTAGCACATGAGTTAATCCCTGCTTCCCTCCACGAAGGGCCTTTCTTTTACTTTTACGTTGAGTCTTCATCTTCTAACTTTATGGACAATTAAGAGAGCATAGTTTTCATTCTGAGTTTAGTGTGCATCAGTCCCAAAGATTATTATTGATTGATTCATGATATGTTATTACATGTTCTCAAATTATTTGTTTCTAGTCACCACTTGAACTTTGAAGGTATCCTGGCATTTATGTTTGCTCCACTTTTAAGGACAAACGAAATATCACTTTACTATGTTTTCTTCATGCTCGAAACAAACGTATAACTTTCAAGTGCGTTACTATTAATGATCTTTTATTTGTATTACTTTTCATGTTGCAACATGGTTGCTAACTTTCATTGTTGGAATTATATCTATCATGTCTATGTTTAGAGTGATATGATCTTAGCTTATAAATGCTTTTACAAATATGATGAACAAGATTATGTTGGTAGCATGTCACATAAAAAATTATTTCGTTTTTATCATTTTACCTACTCGAGGACGAGTAGGAACTAAGCTTGGGGATGTTGATACGTCCAAAACGTATCTATAATTTTTGATAGTTTCATGCTACTTTTATGCTTTTGATAATTGTTTTTATATTAAGTTTATGGTTTATTTGGACTAACCTACTAATAGTTGCAAAAGTGCACATTGTTCTTGTTTTACACTTTGATGTGTAGGAATTATCAAAAATAGAAGAGGAAACCTTGTTGGAGTCGAATTGGGACTTTCCTGAATTCTGTCTGGAAACTCTTTTTAAAGATTGTCACGTTACGGATCGAAGCCTTCGTCAAACGGAAATCTCACAGAAGACAAAATTGTGGGGAATTTTGCGACAACGTTCTCGACTTCAAATTCGCCTGATTCCGAGTCTGGACGACTGAGACACGCCCGATTTACCACAGCCCTAGATGGGATGATGAAAATCTGTGAAACTATATAAAGGGAGAAAACCTAGGTCGTGGGAGAGCCCCCATACCACGAATTTCCAGCCACCAAAGCCACGTTTTAGCCTCCCTCATGGATCCCATCTCCATGGGGGAGGGCTCCCAAGACCATGAAGGAAGAGGGCTAAGGGGCGGCGCTCCCCCATGATGTTTGCAGCGCAGGGAAGGAGTCATTGCGCAGCCACTGGCGCCGCCCTGCGCTCCGTGTTGTCCTCTCCACTGTCTTCAGTGCAATTACATCGCTAATTCCTCCTTATATACAGTGGTTCATCCTCCCACACACCTCTGTACCGCCCTATGTAAACATGGTGTTTGACGTTATAAATTATTTGCATATGATCTATTGCATCTATTGATGTTTGTGTAGATCTCTTTTGTCATATGATTGATTCTTGAATCTCTATGGATGGTTTGAGCTATATATTGAATTTGCTACAGTCCTATGGTGCCATCATATTTTTATGCGCGCATGGATCACATCATAGGGTTTGTAGTATATGGAGAAAACTAGATGGAGGGCTGCTTGAGTGACAGAAACATGAGTCCCAACCTAGTGATTAAAGCATATGGGGTAAGGAGGACCTCTTGATCTTAATGCTATTGTTGCGTATTTTTACGTTAATGTAGCTTCTAGTAGTTACGGATGTTTTCTAGAGTTCCAGTTATAAGTACTTTCAATCATTGGATAGTGAGAGGTTGTCAGCTTTGCCTCTCCCACATGAAAGAGGAATATCAACCTTGTATTTGACTATTTGATCATGGACAAATTCATCACACTTTCCACCACCTTTCCACACTAATAGTACTGTATTTTATGGTTATTTAGTGTACTTTATTGCTGCAGCAACTAACTTTACTTTCATCTATTTATTATCCTGCAAAACTATCTTGTTTACCCGTATTGTTGCTCTAATATTATTTCCTAGATAAAGTAAATGTTTAGTGTGCGTAGAGTTGTATGAGTGGTTGATAGAAATTGAGAGAATACTTATGGTACCTTTAACTCCTTGTTGGGTTCGACACTCTTACATATCGAAAAGGCTACACACGATCCCCTATACTTGTGGGATATCATAGCACCATGTTGCTTCTGTGCTGCTATGTGCTCTTGCTAATGTTGTTGTTGTTGCTCTTGGTACTTGTTTTGTCATAGCTTCAAGTATAAACAACAAAATTATTAGCAATGGAGTGCAAGAAAGTGGTTAATTACGTGAACTCAATTTACTGGTACATTTAAATTGGAATGCCACGTGGAGTAGAATTCTTGGTTTGGTTCAATGGAAATGTAGAATGGAGTACCACTTGCATGCATCAAGTGAACATTTTCTGGAACATTGCATGTATAGTTCCAACTGAATTCAAGTCCATGTGCTCAGGTCTCTTACCTGTGTTAGGATTGCAGCGCACTACCATGTCATTGGTCTCTTACTTGTGTTAGGATCTAATGAATATATTGCCGCATTTCATCTGACAGAAGCTCCAAATGAATTCAATTCAATTACTATGATCGGATGTTCTTGAATAAATAGTAGCTCGAACACACATGATCTAGGCAAGTGACAATTGTTTTATGCGTACTATTTGGAACTGTTGAGATATGTATTACGACTTGTATAGGTCCCCATATATCTTAGGGTTGTACCTGTAATCCGTATATATATATATATATATATATATATATATATATATATATATATATATATATATATGAGAGCAGCCGGCCCTTTGTGGCTCGTGCATTGTCCCGTTATTCTCCACACGGTATCAGAGGCCCCTACGGTCCCCTTGACCTAGCCGCCGCCTCCCACCGCCTGAAACCCTAGCCGCCGCCTCTCCTCCCTCGGCGCCGCCGGCCCTCCTCCCTTCCCCACCCTGCCGCCGCCCCACCCCCTTGGGCGGCGCCAGCCCTCCTCCCTCACCCGACCTCCCACCGCTTCCGCCGCCACACCCCACCATGACCGACACCGCCTTGGGGAGCAGCAACCCCTTCGCTGGCCCCTCCGTCGCCATCATCCGCGACGTTCCCATCCTCGAGCGCGTGCCGGTGACGCTCTCTCACAACGCTGCCAACTTCTTCTCCTGGAAGACGTACTTCGGCCTTCTCTTCCGCGAGTATGATCTCCTTAATCATGACGACAGCACCATCGACCTCCTCGCCATGCCGCACGACCCCGACTGGTTGGCTATCGACGCGACCGTCATCCGCTGGTTCTTCCAGACCATCTCCTCCGAGATCTTCCGCACGGTCGTCCGCGATGGTGACTCCGCGCACACCGTTTGGACGAAGATCACCGGCCTCTTCACCGACAACAAAATCCAGCGCGTCACCTTCCTCCAACAGGAATTCTTCGGCACTCATCAGCATGATCTCTCCCTCGACGACTACGTCCTCCGCCTCAAGAGCCTCTCCGACGAGCTTCACGACTTGGAGTTCCCGATTGATGATAAGATCCTCCTCTCCACGTTGTCGGCCGGCCTCGACGAACATCTCAGCAACGCCGCCTCCAACCTCACGCTCCTCTCCACGCCATCCTTCGAGCAGGCCGTGGCCTACCTGCGCCTCGAGGAGCGCCGGCTCAAGCATCTCCGGGCTCGGGCGGCCCACACCGCCTTCGTCGCCGGCCTCGCACGGGGTGGACCTGCATCCGCGCCCACCGCCCCGACCCCCGCGCCTCGCGCCCCGGGCCAACCTCCCGGCTTCTACTCGCCCCCGCCGCTCGCGCCTCTTCCGCCGCCTTGTGGCAACGGCAACGGCGTTGGAAACGGCGGCGGTGGCCCCCGCGGACGTCGGCGTCGCAGTGGAGGTGGAAACGGCAGCGGCAACACCGCCACTCCCGCCCCCCCAGCCTCGTCCCCCGCAGCAGTTCGCCCCCACCCCGCCTTGGCTCGCCGGTCACAACCCTTGGACAGGGGTCGTCCATGCCTACACCATGCCCGTGCCGCGCGCCCCCTACCCGGGCACTCCGATGCCGCGCCCGGCCTCGCACCAGGCCTTCTTCGCGGCGCCCCAGCCCGCCGGCACGCCCAGCTACTAGGCCGCGCCCCCGGCTCCCGCCGCCTACTACACTGCGCCACCGAGCACGGCCCAGTGGGACCCCGCCCTGATGACCGCACTTCAGACCGCCCCCACGGCGGCCAAATACGGCGGCGGCGGCGACTGGTTCATGGACACCAGCGCCTCCACGCACATGGAAGCTCACCCCGGTGATCTCTCGCACACTTCTCCCGCTTCCACTTCCTCCTGCATAATCGTCGGCAACGGTCATGCTCTTCACATCACTCACACTGGGTCCGCCACGTTTCCCTCCACCTCCAATCCTCTCTCACTTAACAACGTTCTTGTTTCTCCTCATTTAATTCAAAACCTTGTCTCCGTTCGCTCTCTCACTCGTGATAATAATGTGACTGTGGAATTTGACGCTTCTGGTTTTTCTGTTAAGGATGGTCGTACTCGGATGCTTCTCCACCGCAGTGACAGCCCCGGCGATTTGTACCCCGTATGGTCGCCCTCTCCCACCACCAGCGACACACTCGCCCTGTCCGCCGGCGTCGATCTATGGCACGCTCGCCTCGGCCATCCCAGCTCCACCCCTCTTCGTCAAATAATGCAAGGATTTGATTTCACTTGTAATAAAACGGATGCTCATTCTTGTGAAGCATGTCGTCTAGGCAAACATGTTCGCCTTCCGTTTAATTCTTCCTCCACAGTCGCGCCGTTTCCTTTTGAGCTTTTTCATAGTGATGTTTGGACCTCGCCAGTTCCGAGTAACTCCGGTTACACATACTATCTTGTTATTCTGGATGATTATTCGCATTTTGTGTGGACCTTTCCTCTTCGCCGCAAATCCAACGTTCCCGCCACCCTCACGCCTTTTTCGCCTACGTCTCCACCCAATTCGGCCGCCCCATCCACGCCTTCCAAACCGACAAAGGCAAAGAGTTCGACAACATCACCATCCACACACTCCTCGCCTCCCACGGTGCCATTTTTCGTCTCACGTGTCCATACACCTCTCAGCAAAACGGTCGCGCCAAACGCATTCTTCGCACTCTCAACGACTGCGTGCGCACTCATTTGTTTCACGCCCACATGCCCCCACGGTTCTGGCCGGATGCTCTCGCTACGGCCACTCTCCACGTCAACATCCGCCCCTGCCGCGTGCTTTGGCACTATATGCCACACCAGTTTCTCTTTGGTGTGCCGCCCACCTACGATGATCTGCGGATCTTCGGCTGCTGCTGCTATCCTAACATCACTGCCACTGCCGCGCATAAGCTCGCGCCGCGCTCTCTCCCTTGTGTGTTTCTCGGCTACCCAGCCAACACCAAGGGCTACCGCTGCTACGACCCGGTCTCGCATCGCGTTTTCACCTCGCGGCACGTTTACTTTGACGAATTGATGTTTCCGTTTCAGCAGGCAGATTCGACGACGACGATCCAGGCGCCCGCTAGCCCTCCTACGGCCGGCCCGTCGCGCCGACGAGTGACCGCGGCAGGTCCTCCCGTGCCCGCCCCGCCTGGTCCCTCGGCCATGGCGCCCTCGACGCCGTCCGCGACACCGTCACGCGCCCCGTCGTCCGTGCCGCCGTCACCGCCCGCGACGCCGCCGTCGCCGTCACCCTCGACCAGCACGGCCTCCTCCTCATCGGCCACGTCATCACCAGCCCCGTCGCCTCCTCCGGCCGCGGCCCCTACGGGTGTGCTCACCCGTGCGCGTGCGGGCGTGCGCAAACCGTCCACACGGTACCCCGCCGACCAGTACGTCTGCACGGCTTCTACGTCCGAGCCTTCGCCGATACCCACCTCTGCCCGGGCCGCCTTGCGTGACCCACACTGGCGCGCCGCCATGCAGGAGGAATACGACGCGCTTCAGCGCGATCGGACCTGGGAGCTGGTCCTTCCTCCTCCTCGGGCCAACGTCATCACCGGCAAGTGGGTGTTCAAGCATAAGCTTGGTCCAGACGGCCAGCTGGAGCGCTACAAAGCGTGTTGGGTGGTCCGTGGATTTCGTCAACGAGCCGGCATCGACTTCACGGATACATTCGCTCCGGTTGTCAAAACGGCTACGATTCGCAACGTCTTGCATCTCGCCACCTCTCGTGCCTGGCCGGTGCACCAGATGGACGTCTCCAACGCCTTCCTCCACGGTCATCTCTCGGAGCAGGTGTACTGCCAGCAGCCCATCGGCTTCGTCGACGCCGACCACCCGGACCACGTGTGCTTGCTCTCTCGGTCCTTGTATGGACTGAAGCAGGCGCCTCGCGCCTGGTACCAACGCATCGCCGCGTTTCTCCATCAGCTTGGCTTCCGCTCTACGCGCTTTGACGCGTCGCTCTTCGTCTATCGACACGGCACCGACACCGCCTACTTGCTGCTCTACGTCGACGACATCATCCTGACCGCTTGCACGGATGCTCTTCTTCGACAGCTCACTGACCGCCTTCGCGCTGAGTTCACCCTGAAGGACCTCGGCCCGCTCCACTACTTCCTCGGTATCGAGGTCGTCCGGGGCGCGGACGGGTTCTTTCTTCATCAGCGGAAGTACGCCCATGAGCTCCTCGAGCGCGCAGGGATGCTTAATTGTCACCCAGCGCCTATTCCGGTCGATACGAAGGCCAAGCTCTTGGAGAGTGATGGGTCGCCGGCTTCCGACGCGCCGTTCTACCGCTCCATCATCGGTGCTCTACAGTACTTGACGCTGACACGCCCGGAGTTGCAGTACGCTGTACAGCAGGTGTGCCTGCATATGCATGCTCCACAGGACGTCCACTGGTCCGCGGTGAAGCGGATCCTCCGCTATATTTGCGGAACCATGGATTTTGGTCTCTCGTTGCATGTCTTTCCCGCCTCGCCCTCGACCGACATCGTCACCTACTCGGATGCCGACTGGGCTGGCTGCCCCGACACGCGGCGCTCTACCTCCGGCTACTGCGTCTATCTCGGCTCGTCGCTCGTCTCTTGGTCCTCCAAGCGGCAGCCCATCGTGTCTCGCTCCAGCGCCGAGGCTGAGTACCGCGCCGTGGCTAACGCTGTGGCTGAGTGCACGTGGCTTCGTCAGCTTCTCTACGAGCTCTCTTGTCCTTTTGACAAGGCCACGGTGGTATTTTGTGATAACGTATCGGCTGTCTACCTCTCCGCCAACCCCGTTCATCATCGACGCACCAAGCATATTGAGCTGGATATCCACTTTGTCTGTGAGCAGGTTGCTCTCGGTCACGTTCGAGTTCTTCATGTGCCGACATCTCAGCAGTTTGCAGACATCATGACAAAGGGATTGCCATCGACGACTTTTCCAGAGTTTCGATCCAGTCTATGTGTCGGTCCAGACTCTTCGACCGAGGGGGAGTGTTGAGATATGTATTACGACTTGTATAGGTCCCCGTATATCTTAGGGTTGTACCTGTAATCCGTATATATATACGAGAGCAGTCGGCCCTTTGTGGCTCGTGCATTGTCCCGTTATTCTCCACAGGAACCGTGGCTAGACTACACTTGTTTACAGATATAGAATGTTACATTTCTAATTTTATTTTGTAACCGGGAACACACTAGAAAGGGCTTTACACAAAATGGATGTAAAAAAGGTGCAGCACCTTAACTCTCTTGATTTAACATTTTTTTCTTGTGTTCTTCATGCAATCCTGACCTTGAGAGGGGCTGCCATGTTTCTTGATGAGAAAGGCTGTGCCAGATGAACATGACCATTTGAATGACCTCCTTCATGTTGAATATATTAGCAATTTAGCACATGATTTAATTCGAAATAGCAGTAGATGAATTGCGACAGTAGCAAATACAGTAATTATGCAAACGTCTAGATCTAGCACAGTAGACAGATTGATACAATCTATTGCAAGTACTAGACATACGAATTCCAGTAACATCTCATACATATGAAAGAGAGATACGTACGATGGAGCGGTAGCGGCACCGCCGTTGTTGTTGTCCCCGGTGTCGGCCATGTCGTTGATGAAGAGGTTGCCGAGGTCGGGGAAGAAGTCGTCGTCGGGGAAGTAGTCGCCGTCAGCAGTCGCGCGAGTGCGCTCCCCAAAAACCTGATCGCCCCTCTCCCGTACAGGATCACAAGAGGCGGGGTTCCGGAGGCCTGCTGTCCCTTCTCGCGGTGCACGCCGGAAGGAGGGATGGAGAAGACTTGATTGGCGGCGCAGTGCTTTGGAACGGTGGTGCGAAACCATATGACGAAGTGGCGGCTAGGGTTTACCGTATGCGCGTATTTATATGCGGGCTGGGAGAGACGTGGGCGTAACCCCACGTCTGAGTCGGTTCGGCTCCACGATCCAGAAAGGAAACGGAAACGGTTTTGGAATTAACGCGTCCGTCAATTACCAAATTAAATGACTCATTAAATTTTCCCAATCGACAAAATAAACGCTCTCGGCTCGGCTCATTCCCGCAACCCGCGGCGCGGCGCGTCGTGACGTGTCGTGACGAGGCGAGGCGTGGCGAGGCGGGCGGCGGAGGAGGAGGAGCGCGCGTGTGGCACACCTCCTCTTGCCTTGCCTACTCATACATGAGCTAGAATGGCTCACCTTATAAGGTGCTTCCACTCTCTTCAAACTAGCAATGTGGGACTAAACTTTAGTCCCTCACTCCACTTATTATTCATGAATGGGCCATGACAATTTCAGGATTTTTAGTGGGCTTAATGGGCTAGACATGTGAGCCCATATTATAGCCCATAACATTCCAACAATCCCCCACAAAGTGTCATTAGCACATTTCATAAACTCTGTTCCAAAACATTGTTTATATACCGGTGTTAGTGGAGACTGTTAAGTTGAACTTCCACTTAGAACATCATGCTTCACTAGTTCACAACTTGAATAGTGGACTATGCCTTGAACTACAAGTTTGCTGTGATACCAGTTTCACACAACGTCTGAACCGATACTAGGCTGCCGCAAGGCTTCCCGCGGTTTGGAGCGTATGCGTCATACTCCGAAGGCCTTTCATGAGTTTATTAGAGAGCACCCGATTCTCATAGACTGCGACGTTTAACAGTCAGACTCATATAGGTGAGTTCCTCAGGAGATGTTCTGTAGGACACATCTCTGCTTATATAAATAAGCCACTTGGAACACATTAAGACAAATGTCAACCTACCGTACAGATCAGGAGAGTATTGCATCTTTTATGGAGTGGAATAAAATATAAGGATACTCTCCTCTCAGCCGACCAACAGCTTGTCTCCCACTTCTAATTCACGGGATCTCCGATCACATAGAGTGGGTTACCACTGTGGGCAACTCATAACGTGGGTCTCAAACCCATCTCCCTCGATGCATTCTCTATCACATTCCGTGATAAACCCTTTGTGAAGGGATCTGCCAAGTTCATAGACGTTTGGATATAATCCAACGTAATAACTCCGGAGTTCTTCAATTTCCTGACAGATTTTAATCTCCTCTTCACATGTCTTGATGACTTTGCATTATCCTTAGAACTGTTCACTTTGACGATCACAGTTTGATTATCACAGTTCATTAGGATAGCGGGTATTGGTTTTTCAACCATAGGCAAGTCCATCAAGAGCTCACGAAGCCACTCTGCCTCAACAGTGGCTGTGTCTAATGCTGCGAGTTCTGCTTCCATAGTTGACCTCGTTAAGATGGTCTGCTTGCAAGACTTCCAGGAAACAGCGCCACCACCAAGTGTAAAAACATAACCACTAGTGGCCTTAAGCTCATCAGCATCAGATATCCAATTAGAATCACTATATCCTTCCAGAACCCTCGGGTTTCCGGTATAGTGAATTCCATAGCTCGCAGTGCCTTTTAAATAGCGCATAACTCTCTCAAGCGCACGCCAATGATCATCTCCCGGATTGGAAACAAACCGGCTCAATTTGCTCACAGCAAAAGAGATGTCAGGCCTCGTGGCACTCGCCAAATACATAAGCGAGCCTATAATCTGAGAATATCTCAGTTGATCTCTAGTAATCCGTTGATTCTTTCGAAGCAACAAACTAGCATCATATGGAGTTGAAGAAGGCTTGCAGTCACTATACCCAAAGCGACTCAAGACCTTTTCCACATAGTGAGATTGAAGCAGTGTGATCCCACCATTAACATCTCTCAACAGCTTGATGTTCAAGATAACATCAGCTACTCCTAGATCCTTCATCTCTAAACAGCGAGATAAGAAATCCTTAACTTCCTTGATTAAATCAAGATTGGTTCCAAAGATCAATATGTCATCAACGTATAGACATAGAATAACTCCCTCGCCCCCACCATGGCGATAGTACACACACTTATCAGCTTCGTTTACAACAAAGCCTTCAGCAGTCAAAGTCCTTTCAAACTTCTCGTGCCATTGCTTAGGTGCTTGCTTGAGGCCGTATAATGACTTCAACAACTTACACACCTTGCCTTCCTGACCGGGTACTACGAAACCATCTGGCTGATCCATGTAAATTTCCTCGTCCAACTCTCCATTAAGGAAAGCCGTCTTAACGTCCATTTGATGAACGAGAAGACCGTGTGAGGCAGCCAGAGATAGTAGCACACGAATAGTGGTCAGTCTAGCCACAGGTGAGTAAGTATCAAAGAAGTCTTCACCTTCTTTCTGGGTATAACCCTTGGCCACAAGCCTTGCCTTGTACTTTTCAATTGTACCATCAGGCCTAAGCTTTTTCTTGAACACCCACTTACATCCTACAGGTTTACACCATAAGGACGATCAGTGATTTCCCAAGTTCCGTTAGCCAAGATGGAATCCATCTCGCAACGGACAGCCTCCTTCCAGTAGTCAGCATCAAGAGATGCATAAGCTTCTGAAATAGTCCTGGGTGTGTCATCCACGAGATACACAATGAAATCATTACCAAAGGACTTTGCAGTCCTCTGTCTCTTGCTCCTTACAGGAACTTCATTGTCATCCTCCTCGGGATTCTCAACGTGTTCTATCGGAATGGTGGATTCAGGAATCTCAGCTAATTCCTGACTAGATGAAACAGGTTTCTCCTGATTTGATGAGCTAGACATATCCTTCGTAGGAAATATGTTCTCAAAGAAAGTCGCATCATTCGACTCCATAATCGTACCAACATGCATGTCGGATACCTCAGATTTTACTACCAAGAATCTATAACCAATGCTATTAAAAGCATAGCCCAGAAGAACACAATCTACGGTTTTTGGTCCAAGCTTGCGCTTCTTGGGAATTGGTATATTGACTTTCGCCAAACAACCCCAAGTACGTAGGTAGGAGAGTTTTAACCTTTTCCTTTCCCATTCCTCAAATGGAGTAATGGTTTTATTCTTTGTGGGAACTCGGTTTAGGACATGACATGCAGTCATTAGCGCCTCCCCCACCATGCCTTGGAGAGACCCGAAGTGTCTAACATGGCGTTAACCAAATCAGACAACGTTCGGTTCTTTCTTTCAGCCACTCCATTTGACTGAGGTGAGTAGGGAGGCGTCCTCTCATGAATAATACCGTGTTCAGCACAAAAAGAATTAAACTCGTTGGAAAAATACTCTCCACCACGATCAGACCTAAGCCGTTTAATTTTACGATCAAGTTGGTTCTCTGCTTCGGCCTTATAGTTCTTGAAATAAGTTAAAGCTTCATCTTTAGATTTCAGAAGATACACATAACAATATCTAGTGGAGTCATCAATAAGTGTCATGAAGTATTTCTTTCCACCTTTGGTCAATACGCCATTCATCTCACAAAGATCAGAATGTATAAGTTCTAGTGGTGCCAAGTCTCTCGCCTCCGCGGTCTTGTGAGACTTGCGAGGTTGGTTAGCTTGAACACACACTTGACATTTGGAACCTTTAATAGTACTGAATTTCGGAATTAAACTCATATTTGCTAACCGCGTCATGCAACCAAAATTAATATGACAAAGTCGCGAATGCCAAACATCACAATCATTATCGTGGCAAACATTATTAATAACTTTGGTGCAAATATCTGACAAGGATAAGCGGAACAAGCCTCCGCACTCATAGCCTTTACCAATAAATTGTCCATACTTGGAAATTACAACTTTATTAGACTCGAAAACCAACTTAAAACCATCTCGACATAAACGTGAGCCGCTGACGAGATTTTTATTGATGGAGGGCACATGATGAACGTTCTTCAGTCGCACGATCTTCCCCGAAGTAAACTTCAGATCGACCGTACCAACACCACGAACAGTAGCATGTGACCCGTTCCCCATCAGCACGGGGGAAGTCCCTGTGACCTGATAAGAAGAGAACATAGAAGCATCAGCACAAACATGTACATTGGCACCTGTGTCAATTAACCATTCAGGTGAATGACAAACTGAAAGAATAGTGGGAACTATACCGTACCCAGAGTCCTTCATCTCAGTGTCAGCCATGACAACATTGGCGGTCTTGCCGCTGTTCTCCTGCTGCTGCAGCTCATAACGCTTAGGGCACTTTGGAGCCCAATGGGTCAGTTCACCGCAAACGTGACATGATCCCTTTCTCTTCTTGAAGTTGGTAGAGTGCGACGGCTTAAACTTGCCATCGGCTTGCCTTTACCCTCGGATTTCTTCTTGATATATTTAGGCTTGTTGGGCGGGTAATGTTTCTTCTGTACCACATGAGCAGAAGAACCTACCTCAGCAACCCGAGCACGTGTATCCTTTGCTCTCGCCTTCTCTTCCACATCAAGAGATCCGATGAGGTCCATTACGGAAAACTCCTGTCTCTTGTGTTTTAGAGAAGTAGCAAAGGTGCTCCATGAAGATGGAAGCTTGGCAATAATGCCTCGGCCACAAACTTGTCCGGTAACATACACTTAAAGTGCTCAAGTTCTTTAGCGAGTGACTGTATCTCGTGAGCCTGTTGAACAACAGAGCGCTCATCAGTCATCCTGTAGTCATAGAATTGCTCCATGACATACAGCTCGCTGCCAGCATCCGAGGCCCCAAATTTGGCCTCGAGTGCAGCCCACATATCCTTGCCGTTATCAAACGACATATACGGATCCACGATGGAATCATCGATAATACCGAGGAGGGCACTTTTAAACATAGTGTCCATATCCTCAAAGGCCTCCAGCTGTGCTGGATTGAGATCGCCCTCAGGCTTGCCCTTGGTGGCCGCATAGCAGCGCAAGGTTTGAAACCATAGCACTGCTCTCGTGCGCCACCTCTTAAAGTCCACGCCCTTGAAAGGGACTGGCCTTGTCGCCGCAATGACAGACGGCGCAGGTGCAAGAAATTGCCTATAATCAGGTTTTTGGATTGTTGAATATATTAGCAATTTAGCACATGATTTAATTCGAAATAGCAGTAGATGAATTGCGACAGTAGCAAATACAGTAATTATGCAAACGTCTAGATCTAGCACAGTAGACAGATTGATACAATCTATTGCAAGTACTAGACATACGAATTCCAGTAACATCTCATACATATGAAAGAGAGATACGTACGATGGAGCGGTAGCGGCACCGCCGTTGTTGTTGTCCCCGGTGTCGGCCATGTCGTTGATGAAGAGGTTGCCGAGGTCGGGGAAGAAGTCGTCGTCGGGGAAGTAGTCGCCGTCAGCAGTCGCGCGAGTGCGCTCCCCAAAAACCTGATCGCCCCTCTCCCGTACAGGATCACAAGAGGCGGGGTTCCGGAGGCCTGCTGTCCCTTCTCGCGGTGCACGCCGGAAGGAGGGATGGAGAAGACTTGATTGGCGGCGCAGTGCTTTGGAACGGTGGTGCGAAACCATATGACGAAGTGGCGGCTAGGGTTTACCAAATTAAATGACTCATTAAATTTTCCCAATCGACAAAATAAACGCTCTCGGCTCGGCTCATTCCCGCAACCCGCGGCGCGGCGCGGCGCGTCGTGACGTGTCGTGACGAGGCGAGGCGTGGCGAGGCGGGCGGCGGAGGAGGAGGAGCGCGCGTGTGGCACACCTCTCCTCTTGCCTTGCCTACTCATACATGAGCTAGAATGGCTCACCTTATAAGGTGCTTCCACTCTCTTCAAACTAGCAATGTGGGACTAAACTTTAGTCCCACTCACTCCACTTATTATTCATGAATGGGCCATGACAATTTCAGGATTTTTAGTGGGCTTAATGGGCTAGACATGTGAGCCCATATTATAGCCCATAACATTCCAACACTTCAGGTACTGCATTATTGCTTGTGTCACTGTCAATTCAGGTACAAAGGTACTCTTGTTTGCACTTCTGAATGACCATCTCTTGAAAATTTTAGTTTCATTTCTACGGTTCATTTCATTGTGCCACTGTCAATTCATTCCTACAGTTCTCTTGGTCTTTCTTGGTGTTATGTGTGATTGATTCGGTGGTGGGTGGGTGCAGGTGCTTTGGCCCAAGGTGGTGCTCAAGAAGTTGCTCAACCTCATGAGCAAGGATTAATTCAACGCCGACGGATGATGATGATGACGCGGATATTTCCGGTGAGATTCTTCTTTCCGGTTTTACGTGGCGTCATAGTCTTATGCGTCTGTGTTCTTCTTACCCGATCCTGGAAGGGGGAAAAGTGCAGGTTTGGACTGTTCAGCCCTTTTGGGGAAAGACTCCCCCGATAGTACTACCGAATTTCACACTGCCTAACTCCGTAGCAAAAATATGCTGAGAGTTCATTATGTTTTACTTTCTGAGTACCTGAAGGAGGTCATCTCTGTCGATTAAACACTTGTTTGCACTTCTTATTGACCATCTCTGGCAATGTCAGTTTCATTTCTACAGTTCAGTTCATTGTGTCACTGTCAATTCATTTCTACAGTTCTCTTGACAATTTCAGTTTTCTGCCTAGTTGACCTGAGCTCTAGCTAAATCAATGGACATTTCAACCAACAATTACAATGCAATTGACAGTCCAATGTCGAGTTCATATGACCATCTCACTTCTTGCAGGTTCCAGGTTCAACAACGTTCCAGATTCAGCACTGTCAGCGTTCAGATTCCCTCGTTCAACATGTTCTATATATTGGGATCTCAACCACCTTCAGGAAGATGGATGCCTCCAAGGTCGAGCTCCCTTGTCAGTCCCGTCTTTCGTCGCCTGTGGCAGAGGGGCTCTCGATTTGAGCGGGCAGAAGGGGAGGACAGCGGAGCGGCAACGAAGTGGGGCGACACCTGCAGGAGCATTTGCGATGTTGAGGGCAGATGGGCGGCGCGGAGCGGCCATAGGAGGGAGCTCCGTGCCCGGAGTAGGGTGACTTGGTGAGGTCGAGCTCCCTCCTGCGTGGGGCTACGATACGGAGGTGGAAGAAGGCGGGGAACTAGGTGAGGTCGAGCTCCCTCCTATACTAAGGACATCTCCAGCGGGGCTGCTCAGATGCGGACCAATTTGGTCCGCATTTTGTCTGTTTGAGCAGCCGTCCGCTGTCCTCGGACACGGCCCGGACCAGGTGCCCCCAGTGGGGCTGCTCATACCAAAAGGGACTTTCCATAGATTTAGTAGGGCCCATAGGGGCCCATAGATTTACAACCTAAAAAAAAAATAAAAAACATAAAAAAACGTCTAGCTAGGGCTAGACGGCCACTGGCCAGTGGCATGGCGGCGGCCGGAGTTGCCCCCGGAGCTCCTAGTCATCTAGGATGACGTAGTCCGGGGTCTCGGGGGCGAGGTGGGGTGGCAGTGGGGCGGCCCTGGCCCCCTGCGGCGTGGGGGGGCTGGGTGCGCGGCGGCGGCGTGGCCGGCCGGGGCGGCGGCACGAGGTGCTCAGGTGGTGGCGCCTCCCACCTCCACCGCATGCCCACAAGGGGCTCGAACCAGGCCGGCACCGGCGCGTTCTCATCGCGCCCGTCGTCGTCTACCTCCTCGTCGTAGGGGTAGTCGTCGACGCGGTGCGCGTGGATGGCCGCCACGGCCTCGTCCACAGCCCGCGCGCCGGCTGCGCGGGCCTCCGCCTCCTCTGCGGCCTGGTGGGCGGCCACCGCCGCCAGGGCGTCCTCCAGCGCGCGCGCCTCCGCCGCGGCCGCTGCTTCTG
The DNA here is from genome assembly GCA_028641055.1 of Alopecurus myosuroides. Taxonomy (NCBI): domain Eukaryota; kingdom Viridiplantae; phylum Streptophyta; class Magnoliopsida; order Poales; family Poaceae; genus Alopecurus; species Alopecurus myosuroides. The sequence continues at coordinate 542,400,736 of CM054057.1, forward strand.
CCTCCCTCCTGGAGGCCTCGATGGCCATGGCCAGTTGGAGCTCCTCATTGGGCTCTGGCTCGGCCATGTCGACGTCCTGGTCGTCCTCCTCCTCGAACCATTGAGGAGGTTCCTCCTCTGGTTCGTCCTTGACGACCGGGACGCGGCCGCCAATGCGGAGGGGACGTTGGGGGGCGGCTCCACGCCTCGCCTGGCGTGGAGGTGACGGCGGCGGGAACTGGGGCTCCCCGCGGGCGCGGCGCGCACCGAAGTACGACCTGCGGCGCAGGTCGTGCTCATCGGTGAACCACGTGTCCCAGTGGGGACTGTTCACCGCGAACGCCGGGTGGGCACGCAGGTCCGGGGGCAGCTCGTCCCGCCGGCGGTGGATCTCCACCTCCCGCGCCGCGCCCGACCGCGGTACCGGCGGCACAGGGATCCTGTCCCTGTTCAGATGCCACCCATCGGGGAGGTGGACATCTGGCCATGGCACCGGGATCGCACGATCCCAGTACCATTGGCACCTCGTTTTGTTGAGGTAGGGACGGTCCCGCACCCTGGCGGGCACCAGGCGGAATGGGGCCGCCGGGCCCTGAGAAGAAGGAGGAGGAGATGCCGGCGGCGTGCGCGCCTGCTCGGCTTGGGCGCGCTGGACGCGGGTGAGGGGTGGAGGAGGTGGGAGCGGGGGAGAGGGCGAGGGCGAGCGGCGGCGGCGTGAGCCGCCGGCCTCGTGGTCGTTCTTGGCGCGCCCCCAGTTCAGCCAGCTGCGGCCCATGGCCGGCGGCGAGGAAGCCGAGGGGGGAGGAGGTGGCGACTGCGAGGAGGCAGTGAATGGCGTGGGTGACTGCGAGGAGGCGGTGCGCGTGGGGAGGGACGCGTGGCCGCGGGGCCCATTTAAATAGGACCCCGTGGGTAGCCGAGCCGTCGCCGCGGTCGCTGGCAGGCGGGCCACCCCCTTTGACCGAAATGGGACACGACCGAGCGCGCGCGTCCGTTTCGTGTCCGCGGGATGCTCAAATCTGACCCAAATTTGGTCAGGATTTGAGCATCCGCGGACTGAAAAGGGACCAGGCCGTGGGTTGAGCAGCCCCGCTGGGGCCTTGTTTTGCCCGGGCCTGCTCAAATCCGGCCAGTCCGGGCCTAATGAGCAGCCCCGCTGGAGATGTCCTAAGACGACATGCAACGCGGACGTGGACGGCGAGGTTGATGGACGGCGTGCTTACGACAATTAAATCGAGACAGAGGGAGTATAATATTACCTGCCTCTGTTTTATGATATAATAAGCTGTTTTAGTACAAAAATTAAAATTGGCTTCGGAGCTCACATGATCTGCCTGTTTAAAGAATGTGAAAAAAATAGTAAGAAAATTCAGAAAAAAAATCTGAAAAAAATTCCGACAACCATATACAAGTTTACACATACTAGCAAATATTGATGATCAAATGATATTTTGGGTGCCCTGTACAAAAAAAAACACTAATAACAATAAGATCTAAACATATAGTTTTCACAACAGTGTTTTTGTCTTTCTGCACAGAAAATTTGACCGGCTGTAGTAACTTTTAATCTTTTATATGTTTATTTTTTGAAATGATTTACTTTTTTTTTGTTAACTAGGCATGAGCATGTGAGCTCGGGAGGCAAAACGCTCCGCGTTTTGGCAGGCTAAGGCTTATATTTTGGGAAACGCTGTAAATCATCCGGGGGATCCCACGTTTCCATCCCCCGGGTCAACCCACGCGAGAAATAAATGCACCGCTCTCGCTTGGCCCCACCACGAACAGCGCGAGCTCCCGCATCCGCGATCCCCTTTTTTCTCGATGCTCCCGAGCCCTCCGTTCCTTTCTCCGGCTGCCGGCCTCACCTGACCGCCCGGAAACGGAGCCGGAAGGTGCACAGCGGAGGTCGCCGGCGGTTGGCGTCGACGGTGCGGGGGTGCCCCACACCTTCTTCCCGGAGCGGCAGGCGTGCAGGGTCACCCTGTACCAGGACGCGCACGCGGAGGACACGTTCGCGCCCACGATCCCGCTCGCCGGCGGCGGGCTGCACGAGCCCGGCAAGTGCTGGGAGGACCTGTTCGACGCCATCAGCAACGCGCGGCACCTGATCTACCTCACCGGCTGGTCGGTGTTCACCGACATCACGCTGGTGCGGGACGGACGCCCCGGCGGCGAGGCCACCCTCGGGGAGCTCCTCAACCGCAAGGCCGACGAGGGCGTGCGCGTGCTCATGCTCGTCTGGAACGACTTCTTCTCCCGGAATTTGTTGACTTCCATGGGCCTTACATCAGCGCCATGGGCACGAGCGACGAGCTGACGGCCAACTACTTCTTCGGCAGCCGCGTGCACTGCGTCCTCTGCGAGCGGAACCAGAGCGTCGTCCTCAACATCGGCAAGGGCGGGCCACCGCCCCCGCCGGCTGCCGGACTGGGCCGCGCCACCGCGGCTCTGGCTCCCGGGGCTGGGCCGCGCCGCCGGTACTCTCAGAGAGGCCCGCGCCGCCTCTTACATCAGTGCTACAATAGTGTTTTTTTTTTTGCTTTTTTTGTGTAATTTTTTTGCTACAATAACTCCGGTAAATCTCCGGCGAGGTCAATGGTTTGCTACAATACCAAAAAAAAATTGCTCTGATAATTATAACTTTTTGCTATTTTAGCACAAACTTTTTGCTATTGAGATCCTACCGGCGCCGTTTTTCCGGCGAAGTTGATTTTTGGCTACAGTAGCATTTTTAGTTGCTACAGTGACTCCGGCGAGGTCTCCGGCGAGTTTTGAAGTTTTGCTACTGTAGCAAAAAAAAAATTGCTACAGTAACTCCGGCGAGGTCTCCGGCGAGGTCTGACTTTTTCTGTTCTTTTTGGGGTGAAATGTCTTTTTGCTACGGTAGCAAAAGCAGGACTTTTTTTTTCTACGGGGAGCAAAAGCGGGGCTATTTTTTGCTACGGGGAGCAAAAGTGGGATTTGGCCAAAAAAACAGGACAGGTGTCAGCAGGGGGAGGCGGGGGATGGAAATTTTCCATCCCCCGGGGGACGCTCAGCAGTTCATGGCTTATGTCAAAATCTAAGACGTGGATTTCTTGATTGACTTTTAATTGTACTTCCTTCGTCCCAAATTAGGTGTTGTGAATTTGTCAAAATATGGATGTATCTATACACTAAAATATGTCTAGATACATCCATATTTGACAAATCTATGACAACTAATTTGAGACGGAGGGAGTATAACATAGCAAATGGTCTTACAACCGGAAACCATAATTTCAGATATTTTTATCTTTTTTGGAAAACATATTAAAATTTCATATTATTTGATGATGAATAGACAATTGCCAACATCGTAGTATAAATGCATGTGTTGTTTTTAGGCCTCCTTCGATTCTCAGGATTTTGGTAGGAAAAGTGAAGGATTCATTTTCCTGTAAGAATTTCTACTGTACTCGTGTTTGATTCAAAGAAATACATCAAAGAAAGTTGAAGGAATATTTACTTTGCAACCAGATTCCTATGGAGAACAGAGGAAATAAAAAAGCCAGACCTCTTTTTTCCATTCCTTTGCACGGAACACTAGTGGAGAAGAGGGCATTAGCCCCGGTTGGGGGGGAGCTTATGCACCGGCTACCCAACCGGGTTTGCGAAACCCGGGCTAAAGCCCCCCCGATAGCGTGTAGTTGACGGGAGACTTCTTGTTGATGATGACTTTGAAATCCCCGGCAACGGCGCCAGAAAAGCTTGATAGAGTGTAGAGACACGCCCGTTGGGAGACCCCAAGCGCAAGGTGTGAAGAGTGCAGCAACAAGTTTTCGCTCAGAAAAGAAACCAAGGTTGAATCGACCAGTAGGAGGAAGAAGCACTTCTGAAGGTTGATGCAGCTGAGATGGCAGGGCGCACTACCAATTCAGCAGCAACGCGGAACCTACACAATACAATCAATTCACTTTGCCCCAACGAAGCAGTGAGGTTGTCAATCTCACCGATTTTGCTGAAAACAAAGAGGTTAAACGTATAGTGTGGAAAACAGTAGGAACAATATGAGAGCAGTATGAAAGCACCAGGTGTTTTATCAGTATGAGGAAAATGGACTGGGGTCCACAGTTCACTAGTGGTGTCTCTCCGTGAAAGATAAATAACATGTGTGGTGAACAAATTACAGCTGGGCAATTGACAGAAATGAAGGCTGCACCGTAGTGCATATGCAAGACATAAAGATTACTATGTGATTCATGCGGGCATTACAAAAAAATAATAGATCGTTATCCAAGTGCATCTATGACTAAAAATCCACCTTCCGAATTTCATCCGAACAAACGTTGGGTATTAAGTTGCAAGCAACAGATAATCGCAGTAAGCAAAGTGTGTAATGTAAACAATAACATCATCCTTAGACAAAGCATTGTTGTTTTCTCCCTAATGGCAACAACACATCCTCCATCCGTCACGTTTCTGTCACCCGAGCACAGATGAAAATGAGGCACGAACCTACTATCGAGCATAAATACTCCCTCTTGGAGTTACTAGCATCTACTTGGCCAGAGCATCCACTAATAACAGAGAGCATGCAAGATCATAAATAACATAAACATGAAGATAATATGATAGATTGATAATCAGAAGACATAGCATTGAACATCCATCAGATCCCAGCAAACACAACATGTAGCATTACATAAAGATGATCTTGATCATGATAGGCAGTTCACAAGATCTAAACATGAGGTACAAAGTGGAGAGAACAACCATCTAGCTACTTCTATGGACCCGTAGTCCAGGGATGAACTACTCACGCATCACTTCGGAGGAGGGCATGGTGGTGTAGACCCTCTGGTGATGAATTCCCCCTCCGGCAGGGTGCCGGGGAAAGCTCCAGAACCCTCCCGATCTCGGGATGACGATGACGGCGGCCTCGGGTGTTTCTCGGGAAAAAGTGGAATACATCTAGGGTTTATGACTCGGGGGGATTAAATAGGCGAAAGGGCAGAGACGATGGAGGCCTGGGGGCCCCACACCACCCCCCGACCCGGCCATGTGGTGCCGCCCTATGGTGTGGGTCCCCTGAGGCCCCCCTCTGGGTCTCTTCGGGACTCCGTGGAACCTTCGAGAATTCTAAGACTTCTAGGCTTCGAATTTTCCAATTCCGAGAATATTTCCAAAAATAACTTTTTTGGAACTAAAAACAGCAGAAAACATGGAACTGAATCTGTGGCATCTTGTCAATAGGTTAGTCCGGAAAATCGATAAAAATGAGATAAAGTGTATAGAAAACATGAGGGAAACAATAAGAAAACAACATGGAACATCATAAATTAAGGATACGTTTATGACGTATCAACATCCCCAAGCTTAGTTCCTACTCGTCCTCGAGTAGGTAAACTATAAAAACACAATAATTTCTGAGGTGACATGCTACCAACATAAACTTGATCATCAATAAAGTAAAAGCATAAGTATGATGAGATCATATAACTTTAACACAAGCATGATAAATAGAACTTTAATAATAAAGCATAGCAATCACTTTGCATCATGATAAGTAACTCAAATAAAAGATCATGAATAACAATGCAAAGAAGGATATACGTTAGTTTCAAATATAGAGAGAACATATCAAAGTGATATTTCGCTAGTCCTTAAGAGTGGGGCAAAAAATAAATGCTAGGACACCTTCAAAGTTCATGAGGAAGACTAGAACAAATAATTAGAGAACAAGCAATAACACATCATGAATCAATTAATAATGCTTGTTGGACAAATGCACATAAAACTCAGAATGGCAAAAATGCTCTCTCAAATGTGCATAAAGTTAGAAGATGGAGACTCAACATAAAAGTAAAAGAAAGGCCCTTCGCAGAGGGAAGCATGGATCACTCATGTGCTAGAGCTTTTATTTTATTAAACAGAGGTATTGAAAACTTGACACTCCTCCCAACCCTCTTTCACAAACCATGGCTAACCGAATCCTCGGGTGCCTGCCAACAATCACATACCATGGAGGAGTGTCTATATTTTAAGAGAGGTGTATGCTTATGTCAGCGAATGGTAAACATAAAATACAGTACGTCACAAGCCAACTAGACTTCACAAGAGCGGCTCCCATAGAAGGATACATCTGGGTAGAAGGTCATTCCTCTTTCTCTTTTGTTTACACAATTATGCTTTGACTGATGGGCTGGGCACCCCGCTGCCAGCTCTTTTATCATTAGATAAGCGGATGAAGCCACTAGTGAAAGATCATCTTCCGTTTTGATAATTAAATGACAACATACCTATTGGTCTAACGTTTACTTGTTATACATGAAAATGCCCAGGTTCATCAAAGATACAATATGTATGGGTTACCATTTTATTGGGATTGAAAAGAGCTCAAAATGACAATGCTGGGAAGTGGTTTTTGCATGCAGCGGAGACTCCGGTGAACATCCGGTGGGTGGAGCCTCCGGTAAAACCACCGGAGCCTCCGTCCTCTCCACTAGCACACTGGGGGCTGGCCTCCGGTGGCATCTCCAGTGGAGGGTCTGCCAAAATGGTGCTCTGTTGGATAAGAGCGGATCCTCCAGCGGAACCTCCGGTGTGCGTCCGGTGGGCGGAACCTCCGGTGACACCACCGGAGCCTCCGTCCTCTTCACTAGCGTACTAGGGTGTTGGCCTCCGGTGGCGCCTCCGGTGGTGGCTCCGCCAAAATGGGGCTCTGTTGTTAAGAGTGGAGACTCCACCGGAACCTCCGGTGTGACTCCGGTGGGCGGAGCCTCCGCCTCTCACGTCACAGCGCAGAGGGATTTGGGTTGCGTGGCTGCGCGCATACGAAGACCACCGGAGCCTCCGGTGCTGCGGGGACTGCTCAAACGGCCACTTTTAGGAAGGGCTCTAAATACCCCTTCCCCTACCTCATAAATTCTAAGCTTTTCCCACTCTCTCTCCTAGCCATTAATGAAAGCTTCAACCTTCTAGATCTCCCTCTCCAACCACCCAAACACTCCCATACTTTGTGGAGAGCTAGAGGAGACCTAGATCCAGCCTTCCACCAAAGGAATTTCAAATCCATCCACCACATCCTAGTAGATCTAGAATCCTACTTGAGGCCTAGAAACCTTAGTAGATCTTGTGCTTGTAGCTTCCACCTTGTTGCAAGAAGCTTCGGATTGCTTGAGAGCTTCCATCCATCTTGTGGAGTGACCCCGAGCTCATGTAAGGGTTTGGTCAACGCCTTTAAGTCGACCTCATAGTGGAAACGAGAATCTCCCTCACCAGAGCAGCTCAAGGAGAATAAGGTGTGCACAACCGTGCTATTGAGGAGCTCCTAGGTGGTTCCCCACCTCTCCAACATAGACGTACTTCTCTTGAGAAGGAACTACGGGAAACATATCCTTGTCTCCTTGTTTACACTTGTGGTTTATCTTGTTGCCTTTCGTTTTACTTCCGTTGCATATCTTGTATCACTTAGGTTGCTCACCTAGTTGCACATCTAGAGAACCTTACTTTATCTTGCTTAGCCATAATGCACTTTCAATTGGTATCAAAGCCTCGACTCTTGCTAAGGGCTTAACCGCCCAAGAGTATAATTGTCAATGAAAACGCCCCCGACAGGTCTAGTGTGGAAATCGCCAAAATGGCCGATACTATATCTAACAAACAAGAAACGGTTGGAACCATACAAACCGAATTGTCCAAGGTTTGCCCTAGTGTTGGCTCGGAGGTTTCTTGCATAAAGAAGATGTTGGAGGCCATGATGGGGAAAACCAAGGAGTCCGAGGAACCACCTCTCACCGCCGATGATGTTAGCTCGAATGAAGAGTCCATTCCGGACATCGCCAAAATGGAAACTAACATTGCTTTAGCCAAGCGAAAGCCAAAGCAAAAGCCGATAAAAAGGCTAAGAGCGGTGGGACCTCCGAAGGCTCCAAGTCTCAATCGGCTAACGGTTCGGGGTCTCACTCTAAAGTTCCACCACCTACCAATTATGATTCTATCCATCCTATTGCCACAATGCCACAGATGGTTAATGTTGGAGTTGCTCCCATGCTTAACACTAATGAATTTTCATCTTGGAAGTTCGATATGGAGTCTCATATTTCAGGATCTTGCTGCGCTTTGTGGAGAAGCATACTCCATGGATTCCACCCTCATGATCCAAGCAACTTGACTCCAAGAGAAGATGTGGAATTCCAACTCAACAAGACCGCTCTTGTCACTATCCAAAAGGCTCTCCCAAGAGAACATCTTGAACACATCCGCGGTATCAAGACCGCCAAGGAGGCTTGGGATAAACTTGGCACCTTGTTCCAAGGCAATGCTAGCATCCAATCATCCAAGTATGATGTTGCTCTTGAAAAGTCCGAGAACTTTGTTATGCTTGAAGACGAAAGTCCTAAGTAGCTATATATAAGAGTTGTCACCCTTGGCAATCAATTAAGGAACTTTGGAAAAGAGGAAATCTCCGATGAGTGGATCAAGAGGAAGTTTGTCAAGGCCATAACTCCGTTCAAGAAGAACCTCTCCACTAGCATTAAAACAAGTTCCGAATACAACTCTCTCAACTCCATTGGTGTTCTTAGTGAGTTCATAGCCATATCCCTATCTCACAAGAGCTAGGATGGTGCTCTCGCTCGCTCAAGAGGAGTTGGAAAGTCTCCAAACCTTGCCTTGAAGTCTAGCGATTGCTAAGATATAAGAAGTGGATGAGGATGATGAGGACTATGAAGACACATACAAAGGTGCTCATAAGTGTATCGCTCTTGCCATGCATGTTTATTGGAAGAGATGGGAGGCTCACAAGGCCGGTGCTCCTAGACCTTCAAGAAACAAGATCTTTAGGAAGAAGGGGGATCGGCCAAGGACATGCTTCAATCGTGGAAGTGCAAACCATTTCGTCAATGAATGTCCATTTGATCCAAGAGAAGAAAATAAAGGGAAGCTTGTTCGCTAGGACAAGAACAAAGCTCCACAAAACAAGAATCATGCTAGGAGAGTCCCAATGGCTCTATATGTTCAAGAAGGCCCCACATTGGAAACATACTACTCCGGAGATGAAGGAGAAGATGAAGTCGTAGTTGTTGCCAATGTCGCCATAGCTACGACTTCCTCTTCATCGGTCTCTCTATTTGAATCCCCCAATGAGAAGGCATCAATCCGAACTACATGTCTCATGGCAAAAGACACTCCGGTAATATCTTCCACCTCCAAGTCTATTGCCACTAGTTCTCCCTCATTACTGGATTGTGTTGAAAACATTGTTGATGACGAGGAGGCCAAGAATCTAGGCTCCTGGTTATGTAGTCTTGAAGGTGAAACTATAGAAAAGGTAAATGCCCTTTTGAGGCAACTTGATGATGCTCACTCTCTCATAGATGAGAAGGAGGAAATCATCATGACTTTGGAGAGCCATGGTGGTGGCCACGAGAACCATGAAGATGAGATTGTAAAAGCTCTTGAAAAAGAAAGATCCATGAGGGCCTCTCTCGAAGAGAGACTATCTAGAATAGAGGAGACTTATGCTATTAGTGTTTCCAAACTTAGGAAAGATAATGAAAAATCTCTTGCTTTACTTAACATATTTGGAGAATAAGAGTTGAAGCTAGGAATATCTTATGAGGAACTTGTTGAGAATCATGAAAAAATTAAAAAGGAGTTCATGTCTCTTAAAGAAATTCATGACAAACTCACCAAGTCCCGAAATAAGCTTCTAGCTCAACAATCTAATAAGCAAGTTACATATTCATCTAATAGCATTGTTATCATGTCTACCTCTTGTACTACGACTAACATTGTAGGAAGAGAGAAAATTCTCAATGATGCCATAAGCTCTCAAGGAGCCAAGAAAGGGAAGGAAGGACTTGGCTTTGTTGCCAAGTCAAAGAAGAAATCCAAGAGTGTCACATCCTCCTCTCAAAATGTTGTCTTTGTGAAAGAGGGAGAGGTGACCAAGGATAAGGACACCAACGCCATTGTGGGTGGTGATACCTCTAGGGGGAGCATCACTCACAACGATTTTGCCGGAAAATATAAGCCATCTTATGTTCTTATGAAATCTAGAGATGGACATGTTTATGCTAAATACGTTGGTAATTCTTATGGTGACGATTATCATTGGACTATTTGGGTTCCTAAGACCCTTGTTACTAACAAAAGAGGACCCATTGAAGAATGGGTACCTAAATCAAGAAATTGATCTCTTGTAGGGAATTGCTTCCGGGGCGGGTAGATGGACAGTGGATAGTGGTGCATCCCAACATATGATCGGAAGCGATGACGCAATGAGCAATATTGAATCTCCATTACCTCACCTCAGTTGTGTTACTATTGGTGACAAGTCCGAGCTCAAGGTATTGGGACGAGGCAAGGTGGCTATCTCAAATGATTTATCAATTGAGAATGTTCTCCTTGTTGAGTCCCTTGGCTATAACTTGATGTCCGTTCTTCAACTTGCAAATTGCGGCTTTACCTCTTTCTTTAATAAAGAGAACGTGGTTTTCACTTGGGAAACAACTCTTAAAGTATCCTTTGTTGGGTTTGTCGAGAACGACATGTATGTAGTGGACTTCTCGAAAGGATACACGTGTGCTGCGACATGCCTAATGGCTAAAGTTGATGTGGGTTGGCTTTGGCATCGCCGGTTATCCCACACCAATATGAGGATGTTGCATGACCTTCAAAGTGGCAATCATGCTCTAGGACTAGCTAACCAAGGCTAAGTTTGCTAAAGATCGTGTGTGTAGCTCTTGTGCCTTTGGGAAGCAACACGGAGAACTTCACCGAACCAAGACCACTATCTCCACCACAAGAATTCTCGAGCTCATTCACTTAGATCTCTTTGGTCCACTATCCTATGATAGTCTCGGAGGAAAGAAGTATTGCTTAGTGATTGTGGACGATTATTCAAGATATTGTTGGGTGTATTTCGTCAAGAGGAAAAGTGAAACTCAAAAGAGAGTCATCGAGTTAATCACTCTAGTGGAGCGCCAACACAATGCTTCCATATTGGCCATCCGGAGTGATAATGGCTCAGAGTTCAAGAACTACACCGTTGAGGGTTTTCTTAGTGAAGAAGGCATTGCTCATCAATATTCCACTCCTTATACCCCTCAAAAAATGGTGTTGCAGAGAGAAATAACCGGACTTTGATGGATGCGGCTAGGACCATGATTGCGGAGTTCTCTTCTCCCTATAACTTTTGGGCCGAAGCCGTCTCCACCGCATGTCATGCTACCAACCGGTTATATCTTCACAAGATCTTGAACAAGACTCCCTATGAGATTCTCACGGGGAAGAAACTGGATGTATCTTATTTCAAGGTCTTCGGTTGCAAGTGCTTCATTCGCAAGAAAGGTAAACGGTTGTCAAAATTTCAGACCAAATCTTATGAGGGTATCTTTGTTGGCTATGCCACAAATGCTCACGCCTATAGTGTCTACAACAAGTCCACCGGACAAGTTGAAGAAGCTATAGACATGGGTTTTTATGAGGATAACGGCTCCCAAGGGGGGCGTATAGATCATGGTGTTGTAGGAGATGCAATTCCTCCCATCGTCATAAGAAGAATGGGGATTGGTGAATTAATCCCAATTGAGGGTTACCGGATGACGGATGGAGAAAGACTATGCCCCACTCAAGTGGATCCATTGACTACACCCATTGATGATCAAGCTATTCAACTAGATGCACCAAGCCCTCAAGCTAATGATCAAGGTCAAACAAGCAATCAAAGCCAAGCTAGTCATCTTAATCATGATCAAGGTTCCATCATTATTGAGAGAGCTCAACCTAGTGGTGATCCTTCACCCATTATTGATCAAGGACGAAACAAAGATGGACATGTCTCCGATGAAGAAGGTGATTCCCAATCTATATCCAAGGAATCTTTGGAGGAGATGCTAGCACGTAGAGCAAACAGAAGGAGAGAGAATCTTGAATGAGCGGGTCACACGGAGGACAAGATTCTTGGGCAAGTTCGTGGAAGGGTGGTCATTAGGAGGCAATTGGCGGATTTTAGCAAGGCTCATGCTTTTGTCTCTTTCATTGAACCCAAGAAGGTCTATGAAGCACTCGAAGATCAACACTGGCTTGAAGCCATGCATGATGAACTCAATAACTTCGAGCGCAACAAAGTGTGGAAATTAGTGCCAAGAACCAAGGATTACAAAAATGTCATTGGCACCAAATGGGTGTTCAAGAACAAGAAAGATTAAGATGGTATTGTCATTAACAACAAGGCAATATTGGTGGCTCAAGGTTTTTCTCAAGTCGAAGGTATTGACTTCGCTGAAACCTTTGCCCCCGTCGCTCGTCTTGAATCCATTCGCATCTTACTTGCTTATGCATCTCATCATAATTTCAAGTTACAATAAATGGATGTTAAGAGTGCTTTCCTAAATGGTCCCATTAATGAGTTAGTATATGTCAAGCAACCTCCGGGTTTCGAGGATCCCAACCAGCCCGATCATGTCTATAAAGTCGATAAGGCGCTCTATGGACTTAAACAAGCTCCACGTGCGTGGTACGAGCACCTTAAAGAGTTTCTAGTGGATCATGGGTTTAATGTTGGTTTAATCAATCCCACCCTCTTTACCAAGACGGTTGGAGGTGACTTGTTCATATTCCAACTCTATGTGGATGACATCATTTTTGGGTCTACTAACACCTTGTTCAATGAGAAGTTTTGCAAGCTTATGACCGATAGGTTTGAGATGTCTATGATGGGAGAGTTGGAGCTTTCCCTTGGCTTTGAAGTGAATCAATATCATGAAGGAACTTTCATCAAACAAGCCAAATACACTCAAGACATGCTCAAGAGATTCAATATGCATGATGCCAAGCCTATGAAGACTCCCATGTCCACAACCACTGACTTGAAACCCGACCCCAACGGTAAAAAGGTAGATCAAAAGTTATACCTCTCCATGATTGGTTCTTTGCTCTACCTTTGTGCATCTAGACCGGATATCATGTATAGCGTAGGTAAATGTGCAAGGTTTCAAGCATCCCCGAGGCAAAGTCATTTGGAAGCGGTGAAACGAATCTTTCGATATTTAGTTCATACCCCAAATTTTGGTCTTTGGTATCCCAAGGGTTCAAGATTTCAGCTCATTGGATATTCGGATGCGGATTATGCAGGAGAGAAGACGGATAGGAAGTCCACATCCGGGGGTTGCCAATTCCTTGGCCGCTCCCTAGTATGTTGGTCTTCAAAGAAGCAGAACTGCATTGCTCTCTCCACCACCTCGGCCGAGTATATCTCCGCGGCAAGTTGTTGCGCCCAATTGCTTTGGATGAGGCAAACCTTGAAGGATTATGGTATTCATTTTGACAAGGTGCCTCTTCTTTGTGACAATGAGAGTGCTATCAAGATCTCGTACAACCCCTTTCTCCACTCCAAGACGAAGCACATTGAGATCTGTCATCATTTCATTCAGGATCATGTTGAGAAAGGTGATATTGATCTCTCATATGTGTCCACCAAGGATCAACTTGCCGATATCTTTACGAAGGCCCTTGATGAACCAAGGTTTCGAGCTTTGAGGAATGAACTAAATGTCATCGATTCTTCCAACTTCACTTGAAACCTTGCAAATGTACCTTCATTATACTTGCTATTAGGTTTGGATGTAGGCATGGACATAGGGGAGCGTCACTCAACTCATGAGTGTACACTCCTCTTATTATGCGAAAATAATTCATCATTGCATATCTAGTCAATTTGTGGATTATTGTGCTTAATTGTGAGTAGTACTCTTTGACCCAAGACATATCTTCGCGGTGCGAGAGTACACACTCAAACATGGTGGCTTCGGCCACCAACCTCCTCCTCTCGGAGTTGTTTTTATGTTTCTTTTTGGATCTTTCCCGAATATCTTATTCCCCCTTGAGAACTTGTGCGATTCGGCCTTTTATCTCTTTGCATATTGCGAACTCCCATCGAGTAATGTCTCTCGTACATCAGTTACTAGTTTCCAACCCAAGCCTCCTATTCCCAAAACATTATTTCATTCGTAATTCTCTTGTTTTTCTTATTTCGGCGCGCTTAAACTTGGTTTGGCGGAGGCTCCGGTGAAACCACCGGAGGATCCGCTGCTCATGTCCACCGGATCCCACCGGAACCTCCGCTGGTGCAAATTGTCGAGCGGACCGTATAGTGGTGTACTGTGTGGACAGGGGGCGGAGGCTTCGGTGAAACCACCGGAGGCTCCGCCCGTGGCGTTTTTGCGGGATAAGATCTAGGGTGAGCGGGGGTCAACAAGATCCAATCTTATTTCCCCCCACCCACCCTCCCTCTTCTCCCTCACAACCGCCGACGCCCCAAGGTCTCCGCCGCCGGAATCGGGTGCTCCACCGTCGGGAGCCCTCATCCTTGCCTTGGACCACCCCGGGATCTTCTTCCTCCTTTCCTTCCACCATGGATGGTGCGGGTATGTGTGCTCTCTCTCTCTCTCTCATCTAGTTGATGGATGGGGATGCATAGGAGTTCCATGTTCTTAACATCTAGATGCGTGGATTTGGATTTTGGGAGTAGAAGATCACGAGTACAAACCCTAGAAACCTAGATTGTGAGCATTAGGTTTGAATCACTTCGGTTCTTAGGGTAGATTCATGTGCCCTGCCCCTTGTTATTCAACCCTAATGCTATTCATATCTTTGTTCCTTGGATTTGTGCGTCACATTAATTTGAGCATTACCTTTTCTTCATGCTTCTCTTTCTATTCCCTTCATAGATGCATCCGGCTCCAAGGGCAAGGGCAAGGGACCTCGCCCCAAGAAGATGGCTAATCGCAAGGCTCATCGTGTTGATGAAATCGAGGTAACACTAGACCCATCTCAGCCCAAGCGCGAAAGGTTCCCGGCTACCGAGAAGACATTGCCTCGTAGGGAGAAGTCTGCTTCCCAGATGTCTGAGGGGTGTTCTTGAAAGAACGTCGCGAGAACCCATATGTTATTGACCGCGACCGTTTGATGCCACGGTTTCGGGGTAAGGAACCTCGATTCCAGACCGTCTTTCATAGCCAAATCTATCATGAGATCTTGATGAGGAAGCCCAAGGAGAATGTTGCTCCTCAACATGATATTAATTTTGGGCATATGGGGAGGAATCCCAAGTATTTTGGGGAGGCACTAGAGATTGTTGATGCATTTGGACTTGCTCCCATCATGAGAGTCCAAGAAGATTATGATGAAGGTTTGGTTTGTCAGTTCTTGGCCACAGTGCACCTCGCCGATGAGGCAGAGCGTCATATTATTTGGATGACCAAGGGACAACAGCTGACTATCAAGTGGTCTGAAGTTGGGACTCTTCTGGGAGGATACCCGGATCATGGACCGTTTGCTGGTGGGGAGGAGTTTGACAATGGGTGGTTCTGTATTCATGCCATCAATACTCAATCTCTCTCCAAGGATCAAATCACTCCTATGTATCAGTGGAAGAAATTTGATGTTGGGTTTGTCAAGGGTCTCTACCCCACTTATGATATCATGCTCCATATCTATCACGGGACCATCAACCCAAAGGCGGGGAATGTCGATGAGATCCAAGGTTTCCTCAAGAATATTATGCTTTGCACTCATGAGAAGCGGCTTGCCGGTTCAACTCAGAAACTCAATGTGCTAGATTATCTGTGGAATGAGCTACGGCACGTGGTTATCAACCGAAAGAATGCTTGCTTTGGGCCCTTTATTATGAAGATCATCTTGCATGTGTGGGAGGACAAGTTCCCCGAAGAACCTTTTTATGATGCTAATTGGATCCCTCACATGGAGAAGAAACTCCTCATCAAGGACCATACCGAGCCCATTGTGCATCCTACCCCTGCTCCTCGCAAAAACAAGGCAAAACCACATGTTATCATTGATGAGAAGGAAGAAGAAGAAGAGGCAGGTCCCTCTCGCCCTCCTCCTTCTGACAGTGCTTTCAAGTGGATGGCAAGGGCACTCAAGAAGGTGTTCAAACTGAACAACAAGATTGAGCAGCATCAATGGGAAGTTCACTATGATAAGGATCTCAAGCACCGCAAGGCTGCCAAGGGAGAGCGTCAGCTTCGTCGTGATGGTGGCGATTCAGTGGAGTCACCGGTGCTACCTAGCATCACTGACTGGGACAAGTGGAAGGCCAAGGACTCCGCCGGGAAGCTCATTGAGTGGTTTGACGAGGAAGAAGGAGAACAAGTCACCATCTCTTGCCGACGTGCCCGCCCTCTGAGCCTGGATATCTCCTCCAAGTGATCTTCGGGGCGTTAGCATCGGTTTCTCCCTCTTTTGGTATCTTGATGCCAAAGGGGGAGAGATATCTATCTATTAGGAGTGGGTATATTCATGGGTCTCTCTCAAGCATGTTTTTCGGTTTGCATCTTTCTCTTGCTTGAGAGAGTTGGTCTTTCATTTGGAAACTTCGGTTGTTTAAATAATTATGTGTTGTGAACCTCGTATTTTGCATTGTGATCTTGTGAACTTATTATCTTACTTCTATCACTTGTTGTGTGCTCACTATTATTCATATGTTTATATATCCATTGTGTTTAAATTCTCTCAACATGAAGGGAGCATATCTTTAGGGGGAGCTCCGTCCATGTTGTGTATTTAATTACGCAAATAGGGATGTTGTCATAAATTACCAAAAAGGGGGAGAATGAAATATCATCTTCCGTTTTGATAATTAAATGACAACATACCTATTGGTCTAACGTTTACTTGTTATACATGAAAATGCTCAGGTTCATCAAAGATACAATCTGTATGGGTTACAATTTTATTGGGATTGAAAAGAGCTCAAAATGACAAAGATGGGAAGTGGTTTTTGCATGCAGCGGAGACTCCAGTGAACATCCGATGGGCGGAGCCTCCGGTAAAACCACCGGAGCCTCCTCCCTCTCCACTAGCACACTGGGGGCTGGCCTCCGGTGGCATCTCCGGTGGAGGGTCCGCCAAAATGGTGCTATGTTGGATAAGAGCGGATCCTCTAGCGGAACCTCCGGTGAAACCACCGGAGCCTCTGCCCTCTTCACTAGCGTACTAGGGGGTTGGCCTCCGGTGGTGGCTCCACCAAAATGGGGCTCTGTTGGATAAGAGCGGAGGCTCCACAGGAACCTATGGTGTGGCTCCGGTGGGCGGAGCCTCCACCAAAGCCACCGGAGCCTCCGCCTCTCAGGTCACAGCGCAAAGGGATTTGGGCTGCGCGGCTGCGCGCATACGAAGACCACCGAAGCCTCTGGTGCTGCGGGGACTGCTCAAACGGCCACTTTTGGGAAGGGCTATAAATACCCCTTCCCCTACCTCATAAATGATAAGCTTTCCCCACTCTCTCTCCTAGCCATTAATGAAAGCTTCAACCTTCTAGATCTCCCTCTCCAACCACCCAAACACTCCCATACTTTGTGGAGAGATAGAGGAGACCTAGATCCACACTTCCACCAAAGGAATTTCAAATCCATCCACCACATCCTAGTAGATCTAGAATCCTACTTGAGGCCTAGAAACCTCAGTAGATCTTGTGCTTGTAGCTTCCACCTTGTTGCAAGAAGCTTCGGATTGCTTGAGAGCCTCCATCCATCTTGTGGAGTGACCTCGAGCTCATGTAAGGGTTTGGTCACCTTCAAGTCGACCTCATAGTGGAAACGAGAATCTCCCTCACCGGAGAAGCTCAAGGAGAATAAGGTGTGCACAACCGTGCTATTGAGGAGCGCCTATGTGGCTCCCCACCTCTCCAACGTAGACATACTTCTCTTGAGAAGGAACTACGGGAAACATATCCTTGTCTCCTTGTTTACACTTGTGGTTTATCTTGTTGCCTTTCGTTTTACTTCTGTTGCGTATCTTATCTTGTATCACTTAGGTTGCTCACCTAGTTGCACATCTAGAGAACCTTACTTTATCTTGCTTAGCCATAATTAAAAGGAAAAGAAGAAAAATTGGTAGTCAACCTATTCACCCCCCTCTAGTTGACCATAGTGCACTTTCAATTGGTATCAGAGCCTCGACACTTGCTAAGGGCTTACCGCCCAAGAGTATAATGGTCAACAAAAACGCCCCCGACAGTTCTAGTGTGGAAATCGCCAAAATGGCCGACACTATATCTAACCTACAAGAAACGGTTGGAACCATCCAAACCGAATTGTCCAAGGTTATCTCTAGTGTTGGCTCGGAGGTTTCTTGCATAAAGAAGATGTTGGAGGCCATGATGGGGAAAACCAAGGAGTCCGAGGAACCACCTCTCACCGCCGATGATGTTAGATCGGATGAAGAGTCCATTCCGGACATTGCCGAAATGGAAGCGAACATTGCTTTAGCCAAGGCGAAAGCCAAAGCAAAAGCCGATAAAAAGGCTAAGAGCGGTTGGAGCTCCGAAGGCTCCAAGTCTCAATCGGCTAACGGTTCGGGGTCTCACTCTAAAGTTCCACCACCACCCAATTATGATTCTATCCATCCCATTGCCACAATGCCACACATGGTTAATGTTGGAGTTCCTCCCATGCTTAACACTAATGAATTTTCGTCTTGAAAGTTCGACATGGAGTCTCATATTTCAGGATCTTGCTCCACTTTGTGGAGAAGCATACTCCATGGATTCCACCCTCATGATCCAAGCAACTTGACTCCAAGAGAAGACGTGGAATTCCAACTCAACAAGACCGCTCTTGTCACTATCCAAAAGGCTCTCCCAAGAGAACATCTTGAACACATCAGCGGTATCAAGACCGCAAAGGAGGCTTGGGATAAACTTGACACGTTATTCCTAGACAATGCTAGCATCCAATCATCCAAGTATTATGTTGCTCTTGAAAAGTTCGAGAACTTTGTTATGCTTGAAGACGAAAGTCCTGAGGAGCTATATAGAAGAGTTGTCACCCTTGGCAATCAATTAAGGGACTTTGGAAAAGAGGAAATCTCCGATGAGTGGATCAAGAGGAAGTTTGTCAAGGCCATAACTCCGTTCGAGAAGAACCTCTCCACTAGCATTCGAACAAGATCCGACTACAACTCTCTCAAATCCATTGGTGTTCTTAGTGAGTTCATTGCCATATCCCTATCTTACAAGAGCGCAGATGATGCTCTCGCTCGCTCAAGAGGAGTTGGAAAGTCTCCAAATCTTGCCTTGAAGTCTAAGGCGATTGCTAAGATAGAAGAAGTGGATGAGGATGATGAGGACTATGAAGACACATACAAAGGTGCTCATACGTGTATCGCTCTTTCCATGCATGGTTATTGGAAGAGATGGGAGGCTCACAAGGCCGGTGCTCCTAGACCTTCAAGAAACAAGATCTTTAGGAAGAAGGGGGAGCGGCCAAGGACATGCTTCAATTGTGGAAGTGAAAACCATTTCATCAAGGAATGTCCATTTGAGCCAAGAGAATAAAATGAAGGGAAGCTTGTTCGCAAGGACAAGAACAAAGCTCCGCAAAACAAGAATCTTGCTAGGAGAGTCCCAAGGGCTCTATATGTTCAAGAAGGCCCCCCATTGGAAACATACTACTCCGGAGGTGAAGGAGAAGATGAAGTTGTAGGTGTTGCCCACGTCTCCATAGCTACGACTTCCTCTTCATCGGTCTCTCTATTTGAATCTCCCAATGAGAAGGCATCAATCCGACCTACATGTCTCATGGAAAAAGCCACCGCGGTAATATCTTCCACCTCCAAGTCTATTTCCACTATTTCTCCCTCATTATTGGATTATGTTGAAAACATTGTTGATGATGAGGAGGCCAAGAATCTAGGCTCCTGGTTATGTAGTCTTGAAGGTGAAACTAGAGAAAAGGTCAAGGCCCTTTTGAGGCAACTTGATGATGCTCACTCTCTCATAGATGAGAAGGCGGAAATCATCATGACTTTGGAGATCCATGGTGATGGCCACGAGAACCATGACGATGAGCTTGTAAAAGCTCTTGAAAAAGAAAGATCCATGAGGGCCTCTCTCGAAGAGAGACTATCTAGTCTAGAGGAGACTTATGCTATTAGTGTTTCCAAACTTAGGAAAGATAATGAAAAATCTCTTGCTTTACTTAAGATATTTGAAGAAGAAGAGTTGAAGCTAGGAATATCTCATGAGGAACTTGTTGAGAATCATGAAAAACTAAAAAAGGAGTTCATGTCTCTTAAAGAAATTCATGACAAACTCACCAAGTCTCGAAATAAGCTTCTAGCTCAACAATCTAATAAGCAAGTTACATCTTCATCTAATAGCATTGTTATCATGCCTACCTCTTGTACTATGACTAACATTGTAGGAAGAGTGAAAATTCTCAATGATGCCATAAGCTCTCAAGGAGCCAAGAAAGGGAAATAAGGACTTGGCTTTGTTGCCAAGTCAAAGAATAAATCCAAGAGTGTCACTTTCTGCTCTCAAAATGTTGTCTTGGTGAAAGAGGGAGAGGTGACCAAGGAGAAGGAGACCAACGCCATTGTGGGTGGTGATACCTCTAGGGGGAGCAACACTCACAATGATTTCGCCGGAAAATATAACCCATCTTATGTTCTTATAAAATCTAGAGATGGACATGTTTATGCTAAATACGTTGGTACTTCTTATGGTGACGATTATCATTGGACTATTTGGGTTCCTAAGACCCTTGTTGCTAACAAAAGAGGACCCATTGAAGAATGGGTACCTAAATCAAGAAATTGATCTCTTGTAGGGAAGTGCTTCCGGGGCGGGTAGATGGACAGTGGATAGTGGTGCATTCCAACATATGACCAGAAGCGAGGATGCAATGAGAAATATTGAATCTCCATTACCTCACCTCAATTGTGTTACTGTTGGTGACAAGTCCGAGCTTAAGGTATTGGGACGAGGCAAGGTGGCTATCTCAAATGATTTATCAATTGAGAATGTTCTCCTTGTTGAGTCCCTTGGCTATAACTTGATGTTCGTTCTTCAACTTGCGAATTGCGGCTTTACCTCTTTCTTTAATAAAGAGAACGTGATTGTCACTTGGGAAACAACTCTTAAAGTAGCCTTTGTTGGGTTTTTCGAGAACGTCATGTATGTAGTGGACTTCTCGAAAGGATACACGTGTGCCGCGACATGCCTAATGGCTAAAGTTGATGTGGGTTGGCTTTGGCATCGCCGGTTAGCCCAAACCAATATGAGAATGTTGCATGACCTTCAAAGTGGAAATCATGCTCTAGGACTAGCTAACCAAGGCTAAGTTTACTAAAGATCGTGTGTGTAGCTCTTGTGCCTTTGGGAAGCAACACGGAGAACTTCACCCAACCAAGACCACTATCTCCACCACAAGAATTCTCGAGCTCATTCACTTAGATCTCTTTGGTCCACTATCCTATGATAGTCTCGGAGGAAAGAAGTATTGCTTAGTTATTGTGGATGATTATTCAAGATATTGTTGGGTGTATTTCTTCAAGAGGAAAAGTGAAACTCAAAAGAGAGTCATCGAGTTAATCACTCTAGTGGAGCGCCAACACAATGCTTCCATATTGGCCATCCGGAGTGATAATGGCTCAGAGTTCAAGAACTACACCGTTGAGGGTTTTCTTAGTGAAGAAGGCATTGCTCATCAATATTCCACTCCTTATACCCCTCAACGAAATGGTTTTGCGGAGAGAAAGAACCGGACTTTGATGGATGCGGCTAGGACCATGATTGCGGAGTTCTCTTCTCCCTATAACTTTTGGGCCGAAGCCGTCTCCACCACATGTCATGCTACCAACCGGTTATATCTTCGCAAGATCTTGAACAAGACTCCCTATGAGATTCTCATGGGCAAGAAACCGGATGTATATTATTTCAAGGTCTTCGGTTGCAAGTGCTTCATTCGCAAGAAAGGTAAACGGTTGTCAAAATTTGAGACCAGATCTTATGAGGGTATCTTTGTTGGCTATGCCACAAACGCTCACGCCTATAGAGTCTACAACAAGTCCACCGGAAAAGTTGAAGAAGCTATAGACGTGGTGTTTGATGAGGATAACGGCTCCCAAGGGGGGCGTATAGATCATGGTGTTGTAGGAGATGCAATTCCTCCCATCGTCATAAGAAGAAAGGGGATTGGTGAAATAATCCCCATTGAGGGTTACCGGATGACGTAGGGAGAAGGACTATGCCCCACTCAAGTGGATCCATTGACTACACCCATTGATGATCAAGCTATTAAACAAGATGCACCAAGCCCACAAGCTAATGATCAAGGTCAAACAAGCAATCAAGGCCAAGCTAATGATCAAGGCCAAGCTACTCATCTAATCATGATCAATGTTCCATCATTATTGAGAGAGATCAACCTAGTGGTGATCCTTCACCCATTATTGATCAAGGACGAAAAAAAGATGGACATGTCTCCGATGAAGAAGGTGATTCCCAATCTATATCCAAGGAATCTTTGGAGGAGATGCTAGCACGTAGAGCAAAGAGAAGGATAGAGAATCTTGAACGAGCGGGTCACATGGAGGACAAGATTCTTGGGCAAGTTCGTGGAAGGGTGTTCACTAGGAGGCAATTGGCGGATTTTAGCAAGGCTCATGCTTTTGTCTCTTTCATTGAACCCAAGAAGGTCTATGAAGCACTCGAAGATCAAGATTGGTTTGAAGCCATGCATGATGAAATCAATAACTTCGAGCGCAATAAAGTGTGGAAATTAGTGCCAAGACGCAAGGATTGCAAAAATGTCATTGGCACCAAATGGGTGTTCAAGAACAAGCAAGATAAAGATGGTATTGTCATTCGCAACAAGGCAAGATTGGTGGCTCAAGGTTTTTCTCAAGTCGAAGGTATTGACTTCGGTGAAACCTTTGCCCCCGTAGCTCGTCTTGAATCCATTCGCATCTTACTTTCTTATGCATCTCATCATAATTTCAAGTTACAAATAATGGATGTTAAGAGTGCTTTCCTAAATGGTCCCATTAATGAGTTAGTATATGTCAAGCAACCTCCGGGTTTCGAGGATCCCAACCACCCTGATCATGTCTATAAATTCAATAAGGCGCTCTATCGACTTAAACAAGCTCCACGTGCATGGTACGAGCACATTAAAGAGTTTCTAGTGGATCGTGGGTTTAATGTTGGTTTAATCGATCCCACCCTCTTTACCAAGACGGTTGGAGGTGACTTGTTCATATGCCAACTCTGTGTGGATGACATCATTTTTGGGTCTACTGACACCTTGTTCAATGAGGAGTTTTGCAAGCTTATGACCAATAGGTTTGAGATGTCTATGATGGGAGAGTTGGAGTTTTTCCTTGGCTTTGTCGTGGTGTGGAGAAGACAGATGACATAGGGTGGCTTAAGTTTGGGGCCGATGGACGCTGTAGGTATTCGGGGAGGTATCACACGTCACGTAGACGCGCTCAGTAACACTGCAAACACCAAGATTTACCCAAGTTCAGGGCCCTCGTGTGGAGGTAACACCAAGCTGGTACCGAGTAGCCACAGTACAAATCCGTCCTCTGCCGAGTAGCCAACCTCTAGTTCTCTCTCTGTCTAATACTAAGTCACGCAATAAATGCTCTCCGGGCCAACGTCCCTCACGCAGGAGGGGGCTGGGCACCTTATATACTGGTACCCAGCGAGTAAACAATGATAAAAGTACTTGATACGACAGCTCTACTGCCACTACGGCGCACGCCTCCGTGTTCCCGCTGACGCCGTTGCGAGAAGTCGCCGCGCCGTCCGGCTGACAGGACTTGTCCACCCTGTCAGTCTCACAGAGTAGGCCCCTGACACGTCTTGTCCCTCCTGTCAGTGACAAGACATGACAGACGCCCACCCTCACTATACCCACGCCGTAGCGCGGATAATCATGTTCCTTCTAAGTTGAACCGCACGCCTGTACGGCTGCGGGATACGCGGGATCTCGTCAGAATGGCTCCATTGACTTTGTGCCCGAGTAGGATTGCTGCTCATCTACTCGGACCCCCCGAGCTCTACTCGGCTGATTCTGATCTTCCTTATTGTCTTCACTTGGCCTTCAACACTTGTCACCGAGTAGCGTCTACCGGATACCAGATACCGGGCAGCCGCCTACCCGGAAAACAGTACCTTGATCTCTGTTTTATCACGTGTCTCACCCCTACTCGGGGGTAGCCCCCCGACATTAGTCCCCGAAGCTGGTAGAGTCCAGTGAACTTGTTCGTTGGGCCCTGCCAGCTTAAACCAAATTACCTCCGTGAAGCAGTGTGGCCGAGTTGCTCCTCAACTCGGACACTCATAGTCCTTACTCGAACTTCTCTGATTATGGTTTTGGGAGAAATCTTCTCGGTGCCGAGTAGACCATGCGAGGCAGAGCTCTGCCGAGAACTTACACTTAGCGAAATTTTCAACGCGCTCCCGCTCGATCCAGCGCAAATTCATCTTCGCGTGTCCAGGGAGGGAACGTGTCATGCAACGACGCCCCCGCCGCCTCGGTTCTGGCGTTACTGCGTGCCACGCGCCCATCACTGCACCTGGGGCCCACGGCCCGTTGTGTCACCTCGCCTGTGTACTCGAGAGCCCACGACCCACGTCGTGGAATTAACTGCGCCCGTTACGCGCGCATATCGCGCTGTGTGCGTTTCTAACGGGCAGTTAATCCCACTCTGCACGATATCACGCACGATCGATCCCAATTCAGTAACCGCAACTGCGGCGGGATAAATACCCCCGTGCCGCCCCAGTTGTCTCTTTCCTCACACTTTTCCCCAACTCGCACTCCTTCTCCTCGCCTCCGCCTCCATCGCAGAGCGCAGCGCTGCCGCGAGTTCACAGCGCACCGCCGCACTGAGAGCGAAGAGAGAGAGAGAGCGAAGGTTCCCGCGCACCTCCGTCTTTGTCGTCGTCCTCAACCTCAACGCGACCGCTCCCTTGTCGACCGCACCGCCATGGAGCTAGATAACGTCGCCGGAGACCACGAGGAGGGGATGGCGCCAGCGCACGAAGGCTGGAAGGGATCCCATGTCACCGCCGCCGACTGCCAGTGGCTGGTGAACACCCGTCGCGTCCCTCCCGGCGTGATCTGTCGCCCTCCCGGCGACGAGATCGTCCCTGCTCCCGAAGCCGGTGAGTACGTCGTCTTCCTCTCCCACTTCAAACGAGGTCTTGGCTTCCCCATCTCCAAATTCTTCCAAGACTTTCTCCGTCATTTCGGCCTTCAGCCGCACCATTTGCCCCCAAATGCCATCGTGATGCCGTCCACCCACGTCGCCGTCTGCGAGGCCTTCCTAGGAGTTTACCCCACCATCCAAACCTGGGCCAAATACTTCTTTCTCTGCCAGCAGAGTATCCCAAACCCTACCAATCCCCTAGTTCCACGCGTGATGACCCAGACGGGTAGCGCTATGATGCTGCAGCGTAGCACTGGGCACCACCCACGGGTACTCGGATTGGAGACCGTCCGCAAGTGGCAGAGGGGTTTCCTTTATGTGAAGAATGCTCCTGCTGCAAAAGGAGAGAAGGCCGTGGACAGGATTGGGCTCCCCGAGTTCCAGAATGTTCTTCCTATGGGACAGAATTGGGGGTATAACCCCAAGAAGACGGTGCCTGATGTCGTCCAGGTAGACAGGCGCATGGAGCAGCTGGTGAAGGAAGGACTCCTTCAAGAGGATCCGATAGCTTGCTGGGTGGAGCGCAGAGTGCTCCCGCTTCAGCACCGGGTACACAAGATGTTCTACATGGGTGGCCCCCGTGACTACACCCGGATGACCACCTTTGAGCTCACCAGAGCAGAGGTCGCGATTTGGGCCAAGTCCATCCTGCGGAGCACCCTCATCGAGAACTGGTACTACGGCTTCGTGCCGTATAGCGGCACTAAGCGCATCCCCCAGGTGAGTTTCCTTCTCTTTATGCTTAATGTTTGCACTCCCCGGGTAGATCTCCTTTGCTAGTACTCAGCTTCATATGCTTTATGCTTGCACGCTGTACCGAATAGGACTCCTCTGTTAGTACTTAGCTTGATATGCTTTATGCTTGCATGATGTTTAGAGTAGGACTCCTCTGTTGGTACTTAGCTTAATATGCTTTATGCTTGCATGCTGTTCAGAGTAGCACCTTCCCTGTTTTATTTTTCCTAGAGACCTTAGCATTCTGTGCTTTGTGTTTGCACGCTAGACTGAGTAGAACCATTACTCGTTTGCCTCCTTTGCTCCTTAGCATTTTGTGCCTTATGCTTGCACGCTAGACCGAGTAGGATATCTACTCTGTTTGGATCCAACTCATTATGCTTTATGTTTGCACTTTCAGCACATCACTCACCAGAAATAGGAAGACCACGCCATCTTCGAAAAGAACTGGAAACCGGACCGGACTGAGGATGACGAGACAGCGTACGACATCCAGGATACCCTCTGTATCCCCCGTGCTGGTCAGGACGGTAAGTCCCGCGTTGACGCCTCTATCCGGGACTGGTCAGAGAATGAAGAAGGTGACTGAGTTCACCTTTGTTGCCTGCTTGCCGCGCACTTTGATCCTTTTTTCTTCCCTATTCTGATCTTTTGCTTCTTTCAACTACAGAGGAACCGGACCTGGAGGAGGGAGAGGAACCATTGGATGTGGTTCCTGTGTCCCTTGCCGCTCCCACTACCACCAGGAAGAGGACGGGTAGCGGGGCACTGGAGCCCCCTGCCAAGAAGATCAAGAAGAGGCCAGGAAACAAGCCCAACCCGCGCAAGAAGCCCCCCACTGTTGATGGGTAAGTGCCTCCAAGTTGATCCTACGCCTTTGCCATTTACTCTGTTCTCTTCCTGGCTTCCTTCTCTGCATACTCTCTGATCTTTTTTCTTTTTTGTTTGTTTTTCTTAAGTGACGCCCTTGACGCTGATGCCACTAACGAACCAGCTCCCCGGAGGAAGAGAAAGCCAGTTCGGGAACTCGTGGAGCTCTCCGACGATGAAGGGGATGACATACCAGAGGCCAGGACGCCGGCGTCCTCCCCCCTCCGAGAAGAACAAGACCGTGGCGCCGAGAACATTGGCGCCGAAATGGAGACCGAGCGCACCCTGGAGTAGCCGCAGCCCAGCGCGCAGCACGCTGCCCAGGATGCCACCCACACCGAGAGGCCGCCAACTCCTCCAGCTACCTTCGCTGAGAAGACAATCGATAACTCTGCCGAGCAGCGTCAAGAAGAGAGAGCAGACCCTGCTGCGGAGCAGCAGCAAGATGACACTGCTGCGGGGCAGCCAGACCCTGCTGCCGAGCAGCGGGTAGAAGATCCTTCGGTGGAGCGCCCAAGGACCCCACCTGCAGAGAACCAAGCTGAGGAGGAGCCACCATGCCAAGATCCAGTGCAGCCGGATGCTGCGCCAGCCAGCCAGCCATAGGCGCCACCACCAAAGAAAGTGCCTCCACCTCCGCAGCCAGCTCATGCGCCCACTTCCAAGAAGCAGCCAGCGCCCTCTACCGCCAAGGTGGTCCCGCAGGCAACCAGGAAGCAACCCCCACAAGGCGCAGCGCAGGCTGGTGCGCAGCCAACCGGGCAGCGGCAAGCTGGGCAACAACAACTGACACTCCAGCCATCAGGGCCCCAGAAGCCAGGGGGCCAGCCAGGTGGGCAACCCGCGCAACAGCAGCCGCCACCTGAGAATGCCTACTGGCCACTTAACAAGGCCCAGAAAGCCCCCAACCCGAACTCCGGGCTGGTGCAGACCAACATCCAGTTTGGCCCTGCAGAGAAGCAAGATCCCGGCACAGGCGCAAGCGACCCCGAGAAAACTCCTACCCTCCCAGAATACTGGGTCCAGTTGCAGGAACGGCACAAGATCTAGATGTCGAAGGAGGTTGAGCGGCTAGCTGCTCTGAAAGAGCGAAGGGTCGTGGTCCGTTCCGGAACCAAGGGAAAAAGCAATTCCCTGACTATCAGAGAAATCACCTCCTGCGACGAGGATGACGAGGAGCTCCCCACAGAAGGCGAAGCAGCTATTCTTGACCGAGTAGGCTTTTTTAAAAAGTTTTAGGACAACACCAAGCTTGGCCACGCCGCATGGGATGGTGTTGAACTGAGGAACCTCGACAATTACCGGCAGGAGTGGAACAAGGCCGACATTGTCCCTGTTAGCATGGCCATGGCCGGATGCAGCAGCACCCTGGATGGCAAGATGTTTGTCCTGCGCAAAAACATTGAAGATATTGAACAATCCTACGTGGTAAGTGCCTTCATTCTTTTTATTTTTCCGAGTTCCCAGATTTCTTCGTTACTTCTCTTCCTTCTATCTACTACCCAGTCCCCGAGATTCAGGCCGAGTAGGTAAAGCTCAACTGAGTTGCCATCTACTCGGGCCGAATCTTCCAAACTCACCAAACTTCCTTCTTCCCTGCAGGATAGCATCCAGAACAGGACCAAGATTTTTCGCCAGCTCCTGTGGTCGCACCGACAGATCCGAGATAGGAACCGGGAGCTGGAGTACAAGAAGAGCGAGATGGACGATATGGAGAAGAACGCCATGGACAGCGCTATCAGGCTGTCCGCTGTTGAAAGTAAGCTTCTAGCATTTCGATTT
Organism: Alopecurus myosuroides; assembly: GCA_028641055.1. NCBI lineage: Eukaryota > Viridiplantae > Streptophyta > Magnoliopsida > Poales > Poaceae > Alopecurus > Alopecurus myosuroides. Next base: position 542,429,095 of record CM054057.1, read on the forward strand.
GTGCGTTTTTTGTTTACGCCCGTTTTTTGCTTTCTGCTCAGTCATTGTCATCTCTGCAGGTGAACTCAAGGCTCTAGTCGAGAGGCACCAGGACTGCGAGGTCATGGCTGCCTCAGCATAGAGTACGATCTCCTCTCTGGAAGGTGAGCCGATCCTTCTCTGTTCTCTTCACCTAGCTTTCTGCTACTTGCTCACTTTGCTAACTTGCTGCTCTATCCGCAGAAGAATACAAGAAATTCCGAGAGGAACACCTGGAATGCCTCACTCAAGCTGAAGCACATCACCAAGTGCAGGTCCGAGAGGCCGAATTGCAGAAGGAGCGGGAAACCGAGAAGACTGAATATGAGAAGCTCCAACTTGAGCTCACAGAAGCGCTCAAGACTGCAATCACAGCTGTTGAAGAGAAGAAAGTAATGGAGAAACAACCTTCCAAGGAGAAACAAGAACTCGAGAGGGAGATTTCATCTCTGAAAGAGAGAAATCAGTCTCTCGAGAACATGCTGCATGACTCCCGCCGTGTACAAGACCGGCAAATCCAACTCGCTACTGACTGGAAGACCTAACTAGGGGCCGTTGTCTTGGAATTGAAAAGTAAGTTATCGCTACCCTCCTCTTTACTCGGTATTTTTCCTTTCTGCCTTTCTCTTACTCGATTTTTCTTCTTCCTCTTCCCGGTTCATCTCTCTGATTCCCACTAGCGTGCCCTGACCCAGATACCTTCCCGGATCTCCACGAAGCCATTGAGTCTGCAGTGGAGAAAGCAAGAAGGGCCAGGGCAGCATCCGGCCTGGATACAGACCAGGCCGCCAGCAATGATGATCATATTCTGAGTATCAAGACCCGGGCTGAAGGTCTCAAAGGTCTGGGCACCTCCATGGTCTCCACCGCAATGAAGCTTCACAAGCTGTTCTGGCCAGAGCGCCAGATTCCGGACACCATCAGCGACATGGCAGCCAACCTGGATCATGTCGAAGAGGAGTTGAAGAAATGGCGCGCCTCCGCAGCTCGGGCTGGAGCTGACGAGACCCTCCACTTCATCCTCTCCTGGTATGAGAATCTGAACCTTGACCGGATTGGCACCCGCAGAAATGGATCCAAGTGGACTGAGCGGCCAGAGTGTGTCCTGTGCCGAAAGGAAGTGGCGTACGAGCTATCCTCCTATGCTGAGACCAACCAATACATCGACGGCCCCACTGAGCCGGATACTGATGTTGACAAAGATGAGGAGGAGGAGGAGGCTGAGTTCAACAAAGATTCCGGTGAAGACCGCGGCCCAGGCGATGAGGAAGCTGAGCATGAGGAGGCCGAACATGAAGAGGCCGAGGATGAAGAAACCGCCCATGAGGAGACCAAGCAGCGCAGCGCCGCGGAGGAATCTGGGATGCAAGCTGATCCGGAAACCGTCAAGCCAACAGTTGGCTCGGACGAGGCCCAGGTTGAGCCGCAACCCGCCGCTCAGGAGGAGGTTGTCACCACCGAGATAGTGATTGACGACCCCGCTCCCGAGTTGGGCGCGACTGGGGCTCCCACCGAGAACATCACCTCCGTGCTCTATCCGCTTCCCAGCGAGTCAGCTACCCAGGCCACCAACTCTGCATCGGAGCCAATCTCCGCTACTCCAACTTCTTCTGCGGCCGAGCCTGCGTCTACAGCTGCTGCCTCCGAGCCCGTGGCGCCTACCGGCACCGACTCGGACACTACTACCTCCACCGTCGTTTGACTTCCTGCAACTTTTATCCTAAAACATTTATCAGATCCTCGGGATGTCGGGTGCAGATGTAATAAAAACTTTCAAGGTTCCTCTTGGTACTCAGTTTTAATTTATTTCTTTTAGCAAGACTGGCTCAATGCTAGATTGCGTTAAAATGCAAGTCCCCGAGTTGCTTTTTTCATTCACTCGGCTCTTTTGTCTTTTCTCTTACCTGCCACTTGTGGCTGTTTTGGTAGTCGAGTCACAAGATTTCAAAAACCGAGTTTCAGATACTTAACCACTTAGAAAATTGCATGTTAACACTGCCCACCACTTAGCCGAAAAGGAAGACGGAGAAGTAAAAAACACCCTACTTAGTTGTGGCACTCTTCTTTCCTTAGTAGTTTTTTCATGTGTTCATGGACCTTTAGCTTGTTCTCTTGCTTGCCGTGAAGCCGGGTTGCGGACAGCAGCAGAGTCGAAGAGTTGTCTCTTGGGTTTAAACACACTACTTAACGTACACATGGAATTTTGAGTAGAAGAACCGAGTAGGCAAAGGAAATAAAGTAAACAACACGAGGCAAGGTTTTTGCACAGGCAGTCCCCGAGTTTGAATTCGGAGTGCCGACTTGAATTTAACTCGGTTAAGAAGATACATACAATGTTTTGCTCATGAATGAAAACGACAGAGTAGAGCTACATTCCAGGGACGCTTGGATTCCTCTCCGGCTCTATCCGCCCTGTTCTTCTGTGGTGGCTGTGCGTCGATGAGATAATAAGCATCATTGTGCAGCGCCTTGCTCACAATGAAAGGCCCTTCCCATGGAGGGGATAGCTTGTGCATCCCGGATGTGCGCTGCACGAGCCTAAGGACGATGTCTCCTTCTCGGAAAACCCTTGGGCTCACTTTCCGGCTATGGTACCTCCTCAGATTCTGTTGATATACAGCTGAGCGGGACAGAGTTAACTCTCTTGCTTCTTCGAGTAGGTCCACATCATCTTCTCGGGCTTCTCTTGCCTCCGCGTCAGTATAGAGGGATACTCTGGGTGAGGCATGCTCAAGGTCAGTGGGCAACACGGCCTCAGCTCCATATACCAGGAAGAATGGTGTGTATCCGGTTGATCGGTTAGGGGTAGTCCTTAGACTCTACAACACTGCCGACAACTCGTCCAACCAACAACCAGGGGTTCACTGTAATGGCTCAATCAGCCTTAGCTTTTTCCTGGCAAGGACCATGCCATTTGCTCTTTCAACTTGCCCATTGGAAGCCGGATGGGCGACTGACGCAACGTCTAGTCGGATCCGCTTATCTCTGAAGAACCTGTAAAAGGCTCCCTTAGCAAAATTTGTTCCATTGTTTGTGATGATGTCATGCAGATAGCCGTATCTCAGGATGATATCTTTCAGGAAGCTCACAACCGTGTTCCCATCACATTTCCGGATAGGCTTCACCTCAATCCACTTGGTGAACTTGTCCACCATGACCAAGATGTGAGTCATGTTGCCTCTAGCTGGCTTGAACGGGCCTACCATATCCAAGCACCACACTGCAAAGGGCCAAGTGATAGGGATGGTCTTCAACTCGGAAGCTGGCATGTGAATCTTGCTTGCATATCTCTGGCACCCATTGCACTTTCTCACTATATCTTCTGCTTGCTGCAAGGCAGTGAGCCAAAAGTATCCATGCCGGAATGCCTTCTTGACCAGGGCCCGAGATGAGGCATGATGCCCGCACTCTCCTTGATGTATCTCCCTTAGGATCTCTTCTCCTTCTTCTGGTTCAACACAACGTTGCAGAACACCAGTAGGGCTTCTCTTGTGCAGCTCTTTTTTGATGATAGTGTAGCCCTTAGATCTTCTCTGTATTTGCCTGGCTGTGACCTCGTTACTCGGCAATGTGCCATCCGCTAGAAAGGATAATATGGGCAAAGCCTAACTCGGTGTCTCCCGGATGGGAAACACTGGTTCGTCCACTTCCATTGGATCAGCTTCCATGACTTGCTCCGAGTTGGAGACGAGTCCCCGAGTCCCCGAGTACTGAGAAATAATCCCCTCGATGAATGCGACAGTCCCCGGGTTTGCAGAGGCAGTTCCCAGCTTGGATGGAGCAGTCCCCGGGTTCTCTTTTGCACCTTCCCAATCAATTTCCATAGGAACAACCTCTGAGTCCAGCAGATCTGGAATATATATTGACTCCGACTTGGGAGATGGCTTGATAGATGGCTTCCTCAAGTGCTCAAAGGCAATCCCATGTGGGATGAACTGCCGAGAAGACCCCAACTTGGACCGAGTATCTGATGCATCATTTTCAGCTCGGTGGATGTGATGGAACTCACACCCATCAAAGAATCCAGTCATGCTCTGCACCAGAAAGCGATAGGACGCCATGTTGGCATCCAAGGCATCCCAAGTCCCCGAGACTTGTTGAACTACTAGGTCTGAATCACCATAGCAAACAATACGCCGAACTCCGATCTCCTTGGATACCCTCAGGCTATGTACCAGTGCTTCATACTCGGCAACATTATTGGATGCCGAGAAGTGGATCTGCAGCACATATCTGAGTTGATCTCGCTTGGGTGAGGTGAGCACTACGCTAGCACCAAGACCTTATTTTACTTTGGAGCCATCGAAATGCATCTTGCAGCAATTGGTTTCCGGCAAGGGAGGTTCGTACTGCATCTTGGCCCAATCCACCAAGATATCCGCCAGGGTCTGTGACTTGATTGCTTCTCTTCTTGCGTACAGAGGGGTGTACGCGGCCAGCTCACTCGCCCACTTGGCAACTCGGCCACTCGCATCCTTGTTGCCCATGATTTCCGAGATGGGAGCGGTGCTCACCACCGTGATGGGATGCTCTTGGAAATAATGCTTGAGCTTCTTGGCACCCAGGTAAACGCCATATGTCATCTTCTGGTAGTGAGGGTAATTCTGCTTGGAGATGGATAGCACCTCGCTGAGATAATACACCGGCCTCTACACGGTCTTCCCTGTAACATCCCAAATTTTGCTACAATAGGGTGTGTGGTGTGTGTTCATCTCATACATGCACGAAATAAAAATTTAAACCATGTTGAAACAATTTAAATTGTGAATTTAAATGGTTTGATAAAGATCCCATAAATAGTACTTAAAATGGGTACCAAATTCTTGTATTGAAAAATATTTCAAATGCACCAAAGGAACACATGGTTTTGTTGGAAATTCTATGAGGTTTCCAAAAACTATTTTTTGCCAATGTTTCTGTTTGCAAAAAGGGCCTCAAAACTTTGTTTTCCTCTCAGTTTTTATATAGAGAAGGGCTAATCTGTAGTTTTCCAGTTTTCCAGGGGGGGTTTCGTAAAACGATGTTTTAACGTCTTCTTCCTCGGGACAGTAGGCGCACTGGTCGTCGACGTCGCCGCGCCACGTCCTGCTACCGTCCTTCCCCCTCTCTCATGCGTGGATAAGGAGGACGAGGAGTCCTCTACTCCCCTCCTGCTCGCTCGCAACTCCTCCCGGCCTCCGTATTTTTGTCCCGTAGAGCAAACCCTAGCTCCGGTCATCGCTTGCGCGCCGTCGCCTCGAGCAACCTCGTGGGACGCCGTTAGTCCCAAGAGCTCCGCGAGGTCCTCCTCTGTCTCCCTAAAGAGTTTAGCTTGCCGAGATGGTCTATCCAGCGGGAATCGCGGTGTCTCCTCCAAGTCCGGCCGACGGCCGCCGTGGACGATTCCGGCCAACTCCGGCCACTCCTCACCTCCCCGACATCTCCTACACGTTCACGGTGATGTTGCCATACACCCCATGCCTTCCACTCGTTTCTTTCCCCTCTGGTTTGCCCGCTCGCCGTAGGCCGCCGTCCTCCGCCGCCGTACTGCACGCCGGCGAGCCGCTGGTGACCTATTCCGGGCGGCGCCGCTACGGCCGTGCTCCCCTTTGCCCCCTGCACCTCGTGGTGCAACTCGATTTGCGAATCGAGCGCGCCAACGCGCGAATTGCATGGAGGCAGAACCGTCCTGGCCTGGGCTGATGCCAGGATGACATCACCCTGACGTCATATGCCCTTTTTCTAATTTCACAAAATTCCAGAAAATAATTAAATATTGAATAATTAATAACTTTTGTTTTATACCTCAGAAAAATAAAAGGAAGGTACCAAGATGTTCAGAAAATTGTTATCTACCCAAATATGTCATTTTCACACATGTTTGAGAAAGTTAAAAAATGAGCCTTTATTTAATGTTGTTAATCATTTAAAAATAGAAAAAATAAGTTTTAATTCGATAAAATTAGAAAAATAAAAGTTATATACCAAAATACTCAAAATGATAAATGCAACCTAGTTATGGTGTTTTCAAACTCATTTGAGCAACTAAAATTGTACTCACCTCCATAATCACCCGAATTGCCCTCTAGGGTCTATTTCGGGCTAATTTAAGTAAAACTGCATATCTGACATGCGAACCCTAGCAACCCATCGAACATGTTTAGGGCTTTAATTTATTGCATTAACTTGCTCATGCATACATATTGCGTGTTGCATCGATGCCATGTTTGATTGTTGTTCTTCTTTTCGGTGTTGTTTCCCCCTCGGTAGAACGAGACTCTGAAGTGAAGGCCAGCAACTCCATGACGAATACTTGATCTTAACCGACAAGTCAAGCACTTATTCCAGAAGATCCTTATCTATTGGTTTTCTTATAACCAAGGCAAGCATAACCTCTTATCTGCTCATATATGCTTTCGAACAACATTTGAATCTCGTACTTTGCATTCGATTCCAAAGTATTTGATGATAGTAGATATAGTTCACCTATATACTGCATTGCCTCAATATCCTGATCCACTGCTCCTAGACGCCATAGTTTTGATTGTGTGCATCGCCAGAGCCTCATATCTGCTTCGCTTAGTCATACATGTTTATTACCTCTGCTCCATCCGGTTGATGAATCAGAGCTGCGATAACCTAGTATGATATGATGACGTGGTGAGACGAGCTCTGTGTGGATAACTTGACTAAGGCTGGTATGGGAGGCCACTTGGGAAGTGGTTGTTCGTCCTATACTCGCCAACCCTAGGATTACGGTCTCGAGCGGAAGCCAAGACTGAGCGTGCAACCACACGCGGGGTCTAAGTAACCGCGCTCGACCAACTAACTTGTTTGGCCAGATCCATGAGTCACGTAGTTTGAGATTTCCATTCGGCACCGCAAATCAAACCTTTTAAACGGTTTTGAAAACAAAATGCTCCGCTAGGGCGTGACCGGGGCCAAGTGATGGACGTACACGGATCTTGACCCCGCCTCACAGAGACAGGTTCCGTCAGGAGGATGGCCAACTCCCTGTTGACGGGTGGCCCTGTCTTGGGTTGACTCATGGATAGGGTCGGGTAAGGTAAAGGTCGTGGCCAGCTACCCTCTGCCGCGTTCCATGGAAGAACATACATGCGGCGCTAAGAGTCGGATGGTACGTGTGGGTAAAGTGTACATCCCTGCAGGGCAATCTTTTCGGAAAGCCGTGTCCACGGTTAAGGACGACTTGGCGAATGTAAAGACCATAGACAACGTGAACGTGGCGTAAAAGATGTTGACAAAGCATGGAGGTAATGTTTGAAGGATTCCTCCTCGGAGATGCCGAGAGGGGTGATCCTCGTAGCATGTGAGATGCTGGGAATTAATGTTGGTGGATCGATATGATGATGATTACAGTAGTGAGCTTCTCATCTGTTTTGAAAACATTCTATGAAACGTGCTATTCTTCCTCGACTTGGAAAACAAAGATTGCTTTACGCAAAACAGCCTTCATAAAACCCTTTCTGAAACCAGCAGATATATAATAGGTTAACTAAGTATTGTTGAGTACCTCCCGTACTCAGGTTTGCTTAATTTTGGTTCAGGAGAAGATCTCACATCGGTGGTGATTCAACGTGGACATCAACGAGTAGTTTGGGGTTCCCAGGTAGCAGCCTGGGATCTATGGGTTGGCACGTCGCCTTATGTTGCGGCCTCTTAGGCCTTTTTGGTTCTTGTTGATTAGCAACATAACTTGCCTTCCGTTGTCTGATGTAATGTTGGGTCGTGTGACCTCTGCTTGTTAGCTATACTCTAGTAACACCTGTTTAATACAGCTTCATGTCAAGAGTGCTGGTTTGATCGGTTGTTGGTTTCGAGCTCATTGTTATACAGTTTTGGCTATGCCTGCATAGTTGTTGCAGTCGAGGGGTTGTGGAGCCGATGATCCATGTCCGAGCCCGCCTGCCGATGTGATTCGGCCTGGGGCGAGGTAACCCTAGTAACCCTCGATTGTTGTTGCACTTTCTGGACACATAGCTTTGGTCCCGTTTCCTCCAGTCTGCCTGCCGTTGTTTGTTGCGGCC
>CM054057.1:542495394-542581268 GCA_028641055.1 Alopecurus myosuroides
ATACCCATTGACCTGCGGTGCGACTACTAATGCCAAGACTCCTGGGTGTTCTATTCTTTCCGGGTGATCCCTTCTGCTCCATGTTACGTCCTGTTCTGACCATCTCAGGTATCTCGGGACAGCCGAAGAAACTGAATTGACCGCTTGCTTCAGTATCTTTTTGTCCTTGTTAGAACCTCCTGTGGTATGCATGTGATATTGACCCAACTGTTTGGGGTTGGCCTGGAAACCTCCTGCTCCCCCTTGGTTATTACCTTGATTTCCAGCTGCCGGGTTACCGGCTGGGGGTGGGCCGTTGCCCGGGTTTCCACCTGGACCGCGTTTGTCAAGCACTTCCATGGAACGTGCAGAAAGCTGTTTACTATTGACGATTTAGTAGTCACAAACCCAGAGACCCGGCCTTGATGCCTATGAGTTATGAGGGCCGATTACTCGCAAGACGATTACGGCTGCAATCTTATAACCGGACGAAGGAGCCAAATTTCTTGGTTATTCTTACTTAAGCTCGATGGGACTCGCAACAAAGTGGCATGATCTGTTCACTTACGATTACAATCAAACTATGCAGCCCAATGGGACCTGCTTGACCCTGTTTTTCGTATAGATGTAACAACATGGTATCCACGCGAAAGCCGGCTTACAGTACAAGATAATCAAAAGGGTCATCTAAACCACAAGTCCATGCAGAGTACAAGGCTAAAATAGCCGGAAACTCAACAAGTATTAAGCATGACTTCAGTATTTACGTGAATGGCTATTGGTTGTCAGCTTGGTAAAAAGCAGTTTGCCATCTGAGAAAGGCCACGCCCCCTTGGCTCGTACTTTGGGTCATGGGGACTGGGGACTTCGAAACAGAAACAAACTGTTTAGTTACTAAAGCTCGAAAACCTTGGCTACCGAGTCTTGGGGACTTAAAGAAAAGTCCGCTTATCAAAACCCACGATACTCGGTCAACCGAGTCTCGAAAGGGGAATCGAAAAATAAACAATCAAGTATCGAGAATAAGCTTAAAACAAGGATCGAGGTTATCAAAAGCCGGGAAAGGCACAAAGTTATCAAGCACAAAGTCACAGCATCAGTATCAATGGTGCACAGGCGCACCGCCAAAATCATATCACTTTTGAAAACACGAAATACTAGACATTATCCTACTCGGCATCCTGGGAATGGTCTTCCGGGTCTGCGTCCTGGACCTGCTCCTTGGCCTTTCCAGCAGCTTTACCCGGACTCTTTGTATCAGGACGGACAGGTGGAGGAACAGCTGGTGTAGAGGAAGACGGCCTTAAGCCTAACTCGGCTTCTCTCTTCGCAGCTTCCTCTTTCCTCCTGGCCAGGTCAGTCGCCCATCTTTCCAGCATGTCAAAGGGAGGGGGTGCCTTGCTAGAATAGTCTTGCCGTCAGAATCGTACGCGCTCATGATTGTGTCCAGGTCTATCTTATCGGCCAAGGCAGTAGCCGGGTGGCGTACGTCGGATTGTATAACTTGAAGTCCTTGGGCGTAAACTTGGCCCCGTCACCTTGAATTCTGGAAACCCGGATATTACCTTTGCCGGGTCAAGCTTAGGAAAATAAGCTTTCGCCAGAGTGAAGGCCCGGGTCATGCCGATTCGGCACGACGAACGCTTCCATATTTCAATCCATCCAGGCACGATTGAAAAGGCTTGCATAAGGTTCTCTTCGCCTGGATATACCTCGGAAGGCCATTTCACGGCATCCAGTAAAAGCTTTGTGCCGGCAAAAAACGTCCGGAGAACAGTCTTTAACGTTTTAGTCTGAGCAACGGCATTGTCTTCTGGAGCAGCAAGGTTAGCACCTGCAATTGAAACAAAAGAAATCATATCAATAAAATCGACTATCGTAGCAATAAGGTAGAAGTATGCAAGTTAGTCGCAGCAAAAACTTACTTAGCAAAATGCGATAAGTGTCCGCGACCTGGCTCGACAAGTTCTTCAGCGTAGTTTGGGCATCATTGTACTTCTTTTTGTATTTGGAGACGTTCTTTTTCAAAGTCTTCATCTCCGCCTCAAGGGTTTCTCGGCGCTTCACTTCAGCAAGCAGGAGCTGCTCGGTCTTGAGTAACACCTCATCTGACCGAGTAATCTCCACCTGCGAAGAATGAGTGAAAATGTAAGTCGGATATCATGACAAGCCAAGTATTATATGAAGTACCGAGCGTAATTACAGCAAGTTATGCTCGGAACTTGGGGACTGGGTGTATAGTAAGAATACCAAATAAAGTTACCTGATGTGCTGCGGCCATACGCTCTAGGATGTTTCCCTCTGAGCCTTCATGGCGAGGAGAGCGCTCATCAGCTGGTTAAAATCCTCGTTACCCGAGTTAGAGGCTCGGGTGCCTGGGAAGTTGGAAAAGGAGTTTTTCTTGTAACAGGAGGCGGCACCCGGGTCATCCGAATGTCGGAGTCTGGTCCCCCTCCCGCGTTCGAGGCTGCGCCCTTTTCCTTCTCGCTCGCGTGCGAGGCTATTGGATACCCGGTGTCTTGCCTAGCCAGTTCTGTTGGCGACGCTTGCTCATCGCCAGCTGTGGTGAAAGCACCGTCAGTCGGTTTATTTTCAACCCGGTCCTCAACCTCCGTGTCTTCCTGGTCACTAACAACGGCCGTGGCTCTGTAGAAAGTGCGAAGGTACGGTTAATCCATGATTATGAAAAAGGCGATAAAAGTTCGGTATAGCATCAGGAAAAGGACTTTACCCGAGGTTCACCGGGAAGTCCGAGGGAAAGCCGCTGCTAGACCCGGAAGATACTGAAAAATACCAAGCAAGGTGTCAGATTACTTTGTGAGGGAACGTTTGGGAAAAATTCTTGTGTACAGTAAGTACCAGTATGTCGAGCTGGAGGCGGTGAAGTACCCGGGTTAAGAGTCTCATTACCCGGATGGTTGCGGGTCACTCTACGCTTAGTTGCGGGTGGCTCCTTCATTTGTAGTCAAAAGGGTGATGACAGGGTTAGCTCAGGAATGACGTCATGGGAGCCAAAATTAAGCACAAGGAAACGAAATAAAACCTGGAAGACGATTCCTTGGGGTTTTCTTTTGGATCCGGCTTTGATTGCTGGCTCCGGTTCATCTTCCTCGCTGGCGGACTCCACCTTGCCGTCCGATTCTTCCTCCTCCTTGGTCTTTTGTTCTGAAAATTATCAAAATTATAATATATAAAAAAAAGAGAAGCAGGGCGTAACGCATGCAAGGGGATTAAGTATGCACCTTCGTCCGAATTAACGGCATCATCTTCCACCTCCGGGTCTCCGGAGTTAGGAGGGTAGTATCCTGATTTCTATGGGATGGTTTACGTAGACGATGAACAGTAGGGGTTTGGTTGTCACACATACTTGTGTTGGCCTACTCGTAAGAGATGCGGGTGCCGGTAAGCCCCGTAATCCAATCAACTACTGTTCAACGGAACTGCGAGTATCCTCTAGAAGTCCGGGTGCGACAAATGGTATCAGAGCCTGTCTGCCTGTAGGATCCCTTTTACTGGTCGCAGTTGAGTCTAGAAACTATTTTGTAGCTATATAGGAAAAATGAAACGTGAGAGTAGGAATTCTGCCATTTTATTTCTTTCCCCACCCACCCTCCCTTTTTCTGGTAAGGAAGTGCAACGTTGTTTTTCTCTTCTCACCTAAACTTTCAAGTTAGTATTTCACGTATCCTGGTTTCTCGAGGATGGTTATATCTACTAGACCATAGGAATGGAGGTGGTTGTGACATGATTTATCATGTTGCCTACTCACGATTGAGAACGGAGGCACATAAGCCCCGGAAGCAGATCCTCTATTCCTTAAGCAGTAGATATTGATCCTCTAGAAGCCCGGATGGGTTTCTCCATAGTACATCATGTGTTTGTGGTCTCCTGTTTCCCAGTTGTTGCTTCGATATCGTCCTTCATAAATCTTCTCTTCCGTTGTAACAACTTATCTGTTGATCCGTTGTTAACCTCTATCCTTGTTCTATGTTGTCGACTTACCGTCTGAAGTAATCCTTTTAAGCACTTATATTGGATTTTGTTATCCGATTAGTGTGTTAACCTTGGTATCCTCTTCAGGATGGAAAGCGGTGATGAAGAACACACACTGCCACCCGAGATGGGGAAAGTGATGTCTCAGATGACACAAGTTATAAGGCAGATGCAGCAAAACCAAGACCTTGGGAATAATGGCAACGCCCGTGTGTCTATTCGGGAGTTCCTTGAGCTCAATCCGCGCACGTTTGATACCTCCTCCGAGCCGTTGGATGCTGATGACTGGCTCCGTGAAATGAACCGTACTCTTATGGTAGCTCATGTGGCTGACGAGGACCGTGTTCCTTACGTGACCTACCTTCTCCGTGGGCAATCCATGTCTTGGTGGGAGAACTTCCAAGAAATGAGAGGTCCTAGTGTGGCAATCACATGGGAGGATTTCAAGCAAGCCTTCGTGCGCCATCACATTCCCGATGGGCTCATGGAGAGAATGCGTGAGGAATTCTATTCTTTCACACAAGGAAATTTGGATGTTCTCGAATACCAAAGAGAGTTCAATCGTCTGGCTCGCTACGCCGGAGATGAAATCTCCACGGAAGCGAGAAAGATGGCAAAGTTCCGCAGGGGTCTCAACCCGGAACTCAAGTATGCTCTCACCAACGTCAAGGCCAAGAATTTTGAGGACCTAATCAACATCGCTCTAAATGAAGAGCATGGGCGCAAGTTGGTTGAGGAATCTCGTAAGCACTCTCGTGAACAGGCTAATCTCTCAAAAGCTATCATGCCTCCACAAAAACGAAGAGTTTGGGTTCCATATACCACTCCAACACTGCCCATCTGCTTGCCAAGCCCGGCAGGATTTCTTGCCCGCCCTCCCACCCCAGTGGTATCTTTAGGAGGTGCTCCATCTCAGCCAATTCCAACAGCTCCTCGTTCTGCTAGTACATGCTTCAAGTGCGGTCTACCAGGACACTACTCTCCTACAAGTGCCCGCAGAACAAGCTACCATCACTACCTATCTCTAATGTCAATCATGTGATGGTACACACTTCTTCGCCTAGGCCCCGCAACAGGAACAAGTCTGTCTTGAGAACTGTGAGGGTGAACCATGTCAAGGCCCAGGGAGCAGAAGAATCTCCGGAGGTTGTAATGGGCACACTTCTTGTAAACTCGTTTCGTGCTAAAGTCTTGATCGATTCTGTTGCTTCACACTCTTTCATCTCTCAATGCTTTGCAAACAACAGTAAAATCAACTTCGAACAGTTGTCTATCCCTCTCCTAGTGAAATCACCAGGATCGAGCTGGCAAAGCAATAAAGTTAGCCAGAACATCGAGATCACAATTGGAAACCTTCCATTCCAGGCATCTTTGATAGCTCTCCACTCTTCAGATATTGATGTCATTCTTGGGATGGATTGGCTGGTAGCCAACAAAGCAGTCATTGATTGTCCTGCTAAGTCTGTCAAAATCACACACCCTTCTGGCCAGATAGTCTACTTCCATGCTGAAAATCCAGTTGTTCAACTCTACACTCTCAATGCAAATCCTCTACCATCTATTGAAACTATTCCGGTGGTTTGTGACTTCCCGATGTCTTTCCAGAAGAATTGCCAGGAATGCCTCCTGACAGAGCTGTTGAGTTCGTGATCGAACTTGAACCAGGTACTGCTCCAATCTCTAAGCATCCATACAAGATAGCTCCTCCTGAACTGAAATTGTTAAAGGAGCAAATCGATATGTACATGGAGAAAGGTTACATTCAACCTAGTTCCTCGGCTTGGGGGTGCCCAACTCTCTTTGTGGCAAAGAAGGATCAAACAAAGAGACTCGTTGTTGACTATCGTCCTCTTAACGAGAAAACCATCAAAAACAAGTATCCAATTCCTCGTATCGATGATCTTTTTAATCAACTTGCTGGAGCCTCAATATTCTCCAAGATGGACTTGAGAATGGGTTACCATCAAATAAAGATCAGAAAGGAAGATATTCCAAAGACAGCTTTCACCACTCGCTATGGTCTATATGAATACACCGTCATGTCCTTTGGCCTCACCAATGCTCCGGAGACCTTCTCTCGACTCATGAATTCTGTCTTCCATGAATACCTCGACAAGTTCGTTGTGGTATATCTTGATGACATTCTTGTCTACTCAAAATCCGAGGAAGAGCATGAAGAACATCTTCGTCTCACTCTCATGAAGCTTCGCGAGCATCGTCTCTATGCCAAATTCTCCAAATGTGAGTTCTGGATTTCAGAAGTTGCTTACCTTGGCCATGTCATCTCTGCCAAGGGCATAGCCATTGATCCATAAAAGGTTAAGGCAATTGTTGATTGGAAACCTCCTAAGACGGTGAAGCAAGTCAGAAGTTTTCTTGGTTTGGCTAGCTATTGCCGTCGTTTCGTCCAAAACTTCTCCAAGATTGCCAAACCTCTCACTGACCTCACAAAGAAGGACAAGAAGTTCGTCTGGTCTCCACAGTGTGATGAAAGTTTCAATCTCCTCAAGACTAAACTCACTTCTACACCAGTTCTGGTTGGCCCAGATACTACCAAACCTTTCCAGATATTCTGTGATGCTTCTCTCCAAGGTCTAGGAGCAGTTCTTATGCAAGAACGTCAAGTTGTGGCTTATGCTTCACGTCAGTTGAACGCACATGAGCTAAATTATCCCACTCATGACCTTGAACTTGCAGCAGTTGTGTTTGCCCTCAAGAAATGGAGGCAATACTTGTTGGGTAATCGCACCGAAATATTTTCCGATCATAAGAGTCGGAAATACATCTTCACTCAACCATGATCTAAACCTCAGGCAAAGGAGATGGATTGAAAAGATCAAAGACCTCGATCTTACCATTTCCTACACTCCAGGCAAGGCTAATGTTATGGCCGATGCTCTCATTCGCAAGTCGTATTGCAATAATCTCATGATCATGGAAAGCCAACCTCCTCTTCATGAAGAATTCCAGAAGCTCAACCTTGGTCTTATTCCTCAAGGTTATCTTGCAAACTTGACAGCCAGTCCAACTCTCGAGGACAAGATTCGTTCTGAACAACTTCGTGATGCTGAGATCAAGAAGATCGCAAATAACATCAAAGCAGACAATGTGAAGTATGAGTGCTTCTCGATTGATGACAAGGGAACTGTGTTCTTCGAAGGACGCATTGCAGTTCCTCAAATTCAAAGTCTCAAAGATGTCATTCTCAAGGAGGCTCATGAAACTCGTCTTTCCATACACCCTGGAAGTACAAAGATGTACCAGGATCTCAAGACACTGTATTGGTGGTCTGGCATGAAACGTCAAATTGCTCAATACGTTTCTAAATGCGATGTTTGTCAACGTGTCAAAGCAGTTCATCAGAAATCAGCAGGTCTTCTCCAACCTCTGAAAATTCCTGAATGGAAGTGGGACATGATTGAAATGGACTTCGTCACTGGTTTTCCGAAGTCCAAGAGGGCAACGATGCAATCTTCGTTGTCATTGATCGACTCACTAAAGTAGCTCACTTCTTTCATGTCAAAGAGACAATCTCAGCTAGCCAGTTAGCAGAGCTCTACACAACAAAGATTGTTCCTCTTCATGGTGTTCCATTGGAAATAAGCTCAGACCGTGGAAGCATATTCACTTCTCATTTTTGGAAGAGTTTTCAAGAAGCATTGGGCACCAAACTTCTGTTCAACACAGCTTATCACCCGCAGTCTCAAGGGCAAGTCGAAAGAGTCAATCAGATTCTCGAGGATATGCTCAGAGCATGTGGTATCTCCTTTGGCATGAAATGGGAGGAATGTCTTCCATATGCTGAATTCTCCTACAACAACAGCTTCCAGGCAAGCCTAGGCATGGCACCATTTGAGGCACTCTATGGCCGCAGATGCAGGAGTCCAATAAATTGGTCTGGAGCTGGTGAACGTTCACTCTTAGGCCCTGACATTGTTAAGGAAGCCGAAGAGAAAGTTCGCATCATTCGTGACAATCTCAAGATTGCTCAGTCTCGTCAGAAAAGCTACTATGACAGCAAGCACAGGGATATGATCTATGCACCTGGTGACAAAGCATATCTCCGTGTAACTCCCCTCAGAGGCACTCATCGTTTTGGTGTGAAAGGAAAGCTTGCACCGAGATACATTGGTCCTTTCAACATTCTCTCAAGGCGTGCGGAAAATGCTTATCGTCTTGAACTTCCAGAAAAACTATCCAAGGTGCACGATGTGTTTCACGTGTCACAGCTCAAGAAGTGCTTCAAAGATCCAGATCATGCAGTTGATCATGATTCCATTGAACTGCAAGAAGATCTCTCTTATGAGGAGCACCCTGTTCGAATTCTCGATGAGACCGAGCGTAAGACTCGCAACAAGAGCACCAAGTTCTTAAAAGTGCAGTGGTCTCATCATTCCGATAAAGAGGCAACATGGGAGACCGAAGAGGATCTTCGCAAGAAGTATCCGGACCTTTTCACTTCTCAGTAGGAATCTCGGGGCGCGATTCCTTCAAGGGGGGGGCGTTTTGTAACATCCCAAGTATGAAAACAACCCCTAGAATGTTTTCTTTTTGTTAAATTATTGCTTTGCATCATGTCATCATATTCTTTGCATTTGTTTTGCATTTGATTCCATTTGTTTTCTATATGAATTCCAAACAAAAATTCAAATTCTTGTTCATACTTGTTATGTTACAATGTTTTAAATAAAAACTACAAAACAAAAAAATAAATTGTTCCATTAAACTTGAAATTAAAAACTTTACATTGATTAAGTTTCAATTATTCATTTAATCTCAAATTCATTCAAAATTCAATCAAATTGCAAACACCAACTAATTTCAATTTTTTTTGGAAAACCAAAGTGTGTACTTGTTGCTATTACAATACTTAATCAATACAAATTATCCCTAAAATTTTCTAACCACTAAAACCATCTCTTTTTCTCCCTATTCCTTTTCAGCAAAAAAAAAGAGAAACAGAAAGAATAATAAAGAAAAGAGAGGGGGATAGGGCAGGCCAGCCCACCTAGCCCTGGCCTGCTACCCCTTACCTTTCTTCCACCTCCTGTACGGCGTCCATCCCCAACGCACACGTCGACAGCAGTAGACAGCAACAGCCATCCAGGCACTCCCCCTCCTCCTTTTAGCTCGAGCCCGAGCCCCCCTCGGTGCCCTAGCTCCCCCCCTCTTTTTCCCCTAGCGCAGCACCGCCGTTTCTCTCTCTCGCTGCACCACCCTCTCTCTCTGTATCTCCACGATCACCACCGAAATCCTCCACCACCGCCGCCCTCTCCGGCTCGCCGCCGTCGACATGATGCTCCACCGGCCAGTTTAGGGCCGGGAACGGAGTCCCCTCGGCGTCCCCTTCGTCCTCGACCCCGCGGCAGTGGCCGGGAGCAACCGAGCAGCCGCCGTCCTCAACTTCGACGACAGCCACCACCACCGAACGCCGATCGTCTCCCTCCGTTCCCCTCGGTGAGCTTCCCCTCGTTTCCTTCCCCTCTCTCTACGTCACGCCGCGAACACGCAGCACCAGCCGCACACGCGCGCCACCGCGGGCACCAGCAGCACGGGAGCGTGCAGTCGCCGTCGGCGGCCGCTCTGTCCCTGACGAAGTTCAGAACTGAACTCGTCAGTTTCAGTTTAACACGCGAACACCACCATATACCCCCCCGCAGCCCTTACCTGTCACGAATCGGAACAGCGCCCAGTGGCAGCACACCTTGCGCGCGAGCACCGCATCGCGGGTTCGATCCCCGCGGGAGGCAATTCGCCTCCCAATTTTTTCCCTTCCACGCGCGCGCTGGGCCCGCGCGTCAGTGGCCCTGGAGGCCACGTCGACCCCAGCCCCGCCAACTAGGCGCCACGGAGGCCCTGGCCCACTGGCAGTGGCCTATGTAGGTCACTGCGCGGTGCACTTAATTTTTCGGCCCATTTTCTTTTAATATCAGTCCAGTTTATTCACAGATTAGTCCCTAGGTCCAAAATGCAAATAACTTTTGATTTCCAAATCCAAATAATATAAATAAAATATGCATACTGAACCAAATTTAATTCTCTATCTAATTAAACCAATTGTTTTCTGTTTTGAACATTTCAAATTGTTTCAAAATTCAAATTCAAACAACTCCTTTTAAATTTGGTTAATTTCATAACTAATTCAAACTTAATTCAAATAACACAAATAAAATATGTTTTCCATGCTAAATTGAACCACCTTTTCAAATATAAACTTTATTTTCTGTTTTGAATAATTAAAATTGGTTAAATAATTTAAACCTTGTTTAAATCATTTAAATTTGCTAAATTCATAACTTGCTCAAATTAAATTATTTTTGAACTTATAAAATATGTTTTCAAACCGGAAAAACATAATATTTTCAAATATGAATTTTATTTAATATTTTGAACAAATAAAATTCAATTAATATCCATACTTGTTTTAAATTCAATTAAATCTTGTTTAAACTTGTTTAATTCATAAGTAATTCCTTCTAATTCCTTTTTCAATAATTGAAACATGTATTCCACCTAAAATTTTGTGTATTTTCCAAATATGAACTTTGTTATCTATTTTGAACAATTAAAATTGGTGAAAACAACAAATGCTTGTGTAACACCTTTAAGGAACCAAAATTCCATAACTTAATAAATGAATTTCCAAACTTGGTAAACCTTATTTCCAATTGCACCTAAGGTTGTTTTCTTTCTGTTTTCATCATCCATGCATCATGCTAATCCACTTCCACCTGATGATTAGTGGTAGAACAATTATTCCAACCTTAGCTCATGGACCTTTCCATATGCAATCCCAATTGCATATGGGTCCATTTAAATTGTGTTACCATGTCAACCAGTCATTTCTGATGCATCAATTAAATTGACATGCATCATCCCATGATTGTGCATTATGCCATGTTATTGATTGTTTGTCTCTCTGCGTTGTTTGTTTGCTTCTTCTCGAATAGACGACGACGTTGAGACCGACGAGACTTACGACACCCCTTCTGAGGATTTAGCTCAGTACCAGACTGCTGAGCTTGCAGGCAAGTATTCACTCACATGAACCATTGTGTTCCTTTCCATACTGGATACCGATACTTTCCATTGTCTATTCTGCTAGCCTTATGTATCGTTGCTGGTGTTCCGAACCTATCACATGTTATCCTATAACCCTGATATGGCCTCACCTCCACACCTATAACCCCGTTGCTTGTGCCCGTGTCTTACTAGCATGCTTAGGGTTGTGTTTGCTCGAGTCTGTTGTCCGTTACTTTTTGTTATCATATTGTATTATCTTCTGGGGCTCGATGTTAAACAATCAACCTGTTAATGTTATGGGTAATAATAATTTGATGATAAGGCACCGGCAGGAGGCCCGGCGTGGTTTTGAGGCTTGCTAGTGTCGACCCTAATTAGGAAAAGGGTCTTGTCTACTGATCCATGATGAGCGTGCTCACCACATCCGGGTGGTGGTATGGAACCCCCCTCGACTTTGATCTGACCCGCAGTTTGTTCGAAGAGCCACACTTAGTTCGGGTGTTCCATTTGGCTCATACACATGAATGGGTCGCTCCCATAGTTACTGTTGATGATGATGACGCACACATATAGGGCGAGGCCTGTATTGCCGGGGTGTTGCGCCCTGCGGGAGTTTTGCACACTTGCGCTGCGTATTCGGCTGCGTGGCTGGGACCTTATAGCTCCGTGGCTCCTAGGACAGGCTGTAGAGATGGTTCAAGTCGTGTCAAGCCAACCTGAGTTTTATTTGGTGGCTTGAGTGTGTACGGGTACTGGAGCACACCCTGCAGGGATGAATCTTCTCGAGAAGCCGTGTTGTCCGCGGTTATGTGACGACTTGGTGAAAGTACTGGCTAACAAGTACTCAGACAACTTACACCTAACTATAATAACTTGCCTAGTAATATAGATTACTTCCACCATAAGAATGATGTCACCCTAATCCAACTGTGTGAGTTATCCTCGGATTGCTTCTTTGGATAAGGGGCGAGATCCAGGATGGGTTTGTATGGAGTTAGTTGCAGTTGGTTTCGATACGCTATCTTATCTTCTTTCTGTTAGCCGGAAGTTGTAGCAAGTCTCTGTAGTTGGTTAGTGCAGCCCGCTGCCGCATCTTTTGTATCACCCTTTCTTCCGTTGAACCCAAAGCATCTATGCGTGATGTTGTGGGGTACATTTTGGTGAACTGTGAGTCTTGCTTGCCAGTACGTTGTTGTACTGACCCCTTTGGGGCTGTGGTTTCCGCAGACTACGTTTCCGTGGATCCCCATGGTGGCTACTACGTGGAGTATGACGAAGCTGTTGACGAGTAGATAGCGGACCCGGGCAGAATCCGAGACTTCGTGGATGGGCTCCGTTTTCCTTTCATTCGCGGCCTCTTAGGCCTACTTGGTTTTGTATGTACTCAGACCTTTTGAATAATTCCGCTGTGATGTAATGATGATATGTTGGGACATGTGTCCTCTGGATGATTGTATTTGCTATCTCTGCTCTAGTGAGAGCTATTTGCAACTTATTTCTATTTATTTGTGTCTTAGAGATATGTTGTGCTATCATTCTGTTAAACGCCGTTGACGTACCATGTGTGTATGGTATGAAGTACGTCAATGGTAGTATCCTGATTTCTATGGGATGGTTTACGTAGACGATGAACAGTAGGGGTTGGTTGTCACACATACTTGTGTTGGCCTACTCGTAAGAGATGCGGGTGCCGGTAAGCCCCGTAATCCAATCAACTACTGTTCAACGGAACTGCGAGTATCCTCTAGAAGTCCAGGTGCGACAAGCTCGTGTGAGGACCTATGGTCGTTGGATTGACCGGCAGGGACTACCTCCACGGCCGCGACCGCGGACAGAGGAAGCACTACATATCACGGTAGAGCACGGGAACGAGTGTAAAGAGACCAGGAACTCACGGTGGCAAAGAAACCATGCTCACCCAAGGCGTGTATGGACGGAGAAGACGACAAGATCGACAGCGTCGACCGGCCGGAGTGGAAGAAGATGAGCACGATAGCATCGATTCCATGCGGCCCTTATCAATTCCTTTGGAGGGTACGAGCTTCATGACGAGACGGTGGCGAAGCCGTGCTTGGCCGGTCTCGGGGACGGCGGCAGCGCCGGCGCAACAGAGCGGCAGCTCTGAGGACTTCAGGTCTACGCGGGAGAGAGGGAGAGATAATGAGCTAGGTTGAGGAATCAGTGGTTCTCTCCAAGGTGTCGTCGGATGCCTATTTTCCGGCGTCGAGGTCTCTGCTACAATGTGCTTCCTCGTCGGCGGCCTCATGTGCTGCTCCCCGGCCTCATCTTAGATGGCGAGAGAGGAGGAGACCTTCCCCAACGACATGGAAGTACATGGGAGGGCAGGTCGGCGGTCCTCTTGCCGGAGGCGGCGCTCGACGTGGCGCTGGTGAGCCCTCGGTGGCCGGATCCCAACTTCACCGCCACGGGCGGCCTGGTGGTGGTTGGGGATTGGGGGCAGGGACGGAAGGAACTATTATTTTCAGGTGCGGTGGCAGCTTCGGTAATACGCAATTAGACTGAGGGCAAAATAGTAAATTTTGTATTGGACGAAAATTTTGGCAGAAACCTTAATGACTTTATTATTAGGTAAAGCTTGATTTCCAACATGTCTTAAAAGTTTACAACGTCAAGATCCTTACAGAACGGAAAATCACCCTCAAACCAACGTCATGTGGGTAGCTTAGCAGGAATCAATTATCGTTGGAGGGGTGCACAACGTCCGGGCATGCGGATTGAGCAGGTGAAGTCGGTGTTGACATCCAAGTTGGCGAGGCAGTCGGAAAGAACCTGAGAGCATCTTCGGGCATGCCATCTTCGATAGTTGAGTTACGCCAACGCATGAGTGGCGGGTGCAGCGTGGACATCATCTGCGGCAAGGTCGAATAGATCCCTATATACATCCTCAACATCAGGCTTGGCTGCATCCTCAACATCACGATTCGCCACTGAAGTTGAGAGCCATAGCCGCATCTGCAACAGGAGCATGATCCTCCTTCTGCCTCCCACAGCTGGAGCAGGGCATCGGCACTCGGCGACAGTAGTTGTACTTTGAGGAAGGGCAAAGTTGAGCGAGCTGACAAATCCTGGAGGCAGTGCCTGGGAGTGGCAGTATCTCCACTAGAGGTCGACATCGGAGGAGCTTGGAAGCCTGCCCGATGGGAAGGGAGCGAATGGTAACCCGCGAGCCTCCACAACCATGCCTTCGGCGCTACGTAATCTGCATAAGCCAACTGCTCCATCATGACTCCCCCCTGCGGCTTCTGCTCCGTCAATATCCATGTTGTTTCCTCTCTGGAACTCCCTCCACTACAGCGTGCAGGTCCAATAGAGACATTCAGGATAGCTAAAAAAATGAGAGTAATGTGTGCTAATGGGAAATATTATTCTTCATTCTTTTTTTCCAAATGAGGGGATTTGAAGACCATGAGTCAACTTTCTCTTTAAAGAAGACCTTTGATATACAGTAGGTTTTATCTCACGTGTTCTTAGTTATCCCAAACATTTAGTTATTTCTCCAAAACTTTTGAGTTAGTAGAGTGTGCTCTCCATTAATTTTTTTTACCAGGGCTTTCTAATTTCATTCTCCTGCCACCACTCTACCGCTAATGATACAAAGATATATTTTACAATCCTGAATATTGCATGAAAGTAGCACTTGCATTTTATGAATGAAAATTGTGAAATTTGCTTGGATGTAAGATTTTCACTCCAACCCCCCTAAACTTTGCTTGCATTCTCTTACTTTGCTATCTGATATTTAAACAATGGTTATTTGTATCTCATAAAGACGAACGAGTTATTTTTAATCTAAGTGAACATAGACGCATATGTATACAGGAATAGCTAGGCCTAAATATTGATATGCAATTTCATACATATGTAAATGAGTTATATAAACCCGAATAAACAATGGACCCACATGTACAGTCGCACAAATTATACTGGATCGAGAAGTTATTTTTACCGATATTGAATGCATGTTCCCGAAATTTAATATAAACACATAAAAGATAAGATTCAATATCAACGAAGTTAGCAAATACACCTCCATATTAACCAAATGTAAATTACCTAACATTACGAATAATGTAAACCCAAGACATGTATGACTATTAAAACTGGTATTTTTATACACAACTAACGACCGTACTAAAAGTCTACCATTGGATTACTCATGAAAGAACATATCACACTAGCTGTGGCATACTACCATAAGATTACAACTGTAGAAATATATATATACGGAAATAAAAATTACAAAAATCATATTACTTCATACCTTAATAAAAAATTACTACAAAAATAAAACAAAAAAGTTAAAAGTAGTATGCATCTAATTTCCAATCATAGCAAGAGTAATAAACTTAACTAGCCCGTGCAGGTGCCCGGGTTGACGACTAGTAATTTGAGAGAAAATAATAACACATCATGAATCAATTAATAATATTTCTGGGACAAATGCACATTAAACTCAGAATGGCAACTATGCTCTTTCAACTATGCATAAAGTTAGAAGATGGAGACTCAACATAAAAGTAAAAGAAAGGTTGTTCGCAGAAGGAAGCAGAGATTAACTAATGTGCTAGAACTTTTTATTTTGTTAAACAGAGGTATTGAAAACATTTTTTTAGAGAGGTGTGTATGCTTATGTCAACGAATGTTAAACAGAAAATACAGTACGTCACAAGGCAAATAGACTTCACAAGAGCGGCTCCCATAGAAGGACGCATCTGGGTGGAAGGTCATCCTTCTTTCTCTTTTGTTAACACAATTATGCTTTGACTGATAAATCAGAGGCAAAATAGTGAAGAGAATTTGTTGTATTAAGTTTGGGGTTGTGCAACCTGCTGCCAGCTCTTCTATCAATTGGATAAGCGGATGAAGCCACTAGTCCAGGGTGTGAAAGTCCAATTAACAAGTGAGATAAATATGCTCTATTTACGTCCTTATGAGCTAAAACAGGAGCACAAAACAGGAGTAATTTTGAAGGTTTTAAAGGTAACATATGAGCAATTTACTTTGGAGTGGAGGTTAAATACCATATGTAGGTAGGTATGGTGGACACATTTAGCAAAATTTAGTTTTGGGGAGTTGGATGCACGAGTAGAGCTCATACTCAGTACAGGTGGAGGCTAGCAAAAGACTGGGAGCGACAAATCAAGAGAGCAATAATGGCCATAATCATGCATAGCGACAAAAACATCATTAATCAAAGCATAAGTGGTACTACAAGTCAAAAGCTAAATGATCATAGAGGCTATAAGCGACTGGTTTGTAGTCATAAACATGGTGTAAGCATGTGCAAGTCAACCAAATAAAGCATTCGAAGGAGAACACCACAAATTTATGCTTCAATATGCCAACAACAACTCATGATTCTTTCAATGGCACATTAAACACTCTCAGCTATTTGAGACAAGTCAAGCTACATAAATAACCACTAGGATTAGAATTAAAATAACATCTAGCATCATATGAAAAAAGTCTAGCCACAGTCTATACAAACTTCTATTTGCACCGTTATAAGCACAAAAATTGTACTACTTCTTTCCAACACCTAGCATTTTATACTAAACAAAAACTCTCCAAGAGATATAGCAAAGAAACAAGAGAGTACTAACACAATTCTACTAAAACTAATAGCTCTGAATAAGAGATGCATGAAAAATAGTAGGAATTTTGCAGCAACTAAAAGAAAACCTAAGAATACGAGCATAACGAGTATTCATACGAAAAAGCGGAGCGTGTATCTCTCCCACACAAAGAATGCTAGGTTCCAAAAATATTATTGCAGAAAGGAAAACAAAAGAAAAAAAACAGACACTCCAAGGTAAAAATTCATATGATGTGACCGAATAAAAATATAGCTTCACTAGAAGTGACCTGATAATTTGTTGATGAAGAAGGGGATGCCTTGGGGATCCCCAAGCTTATATGCTTGAGTCTTCTTAAGAGCTGCTGGGATGAAACACGGGGGTCATCCCTAAGCTTTGCCCTTGCACTCTTCTTGATCACATTATATCACCCTCTTCTCTTGACCCTTGAAAACTTCTTTTACACCATACTCAAAGTAATTCGCATTAGAGGGTTAGTGCACAAGAAGAAAATAATGTGTTAGGTAAGGGAACAAGTGCTAATGATAATTTTAAACATTAGCTACAGACACTGATGTTTCGTGAAGCAAAAAAATCCACTCGACATAGTAAAAAAGCAAATGCAAGAAAAATGGCAGAATCTGCCAAAACCAGAACAGTCTATAAACACGAATTTTTTCAGGGAACTTACGTTGCTCATATATAAAAACATAAAGAACAAAAAAGTTTTGAAATTATCTGAGGAATAAGTAAAAAAAGTTTCAGGTCATTTTGATCTTTATATGAATTATACGATTTTTTACGGTGGACAGAAGAAATCTGTTTTCTGCGCAAAAACCCAAAACCAACTCCAACTTTCGCTCGAAACTTTACTTGGAACAATTATTATATGAAAATAAAGATACAAAGGAGTTTCTACATAAGTATACAACCCCTTTACTCAAATAGAACAGAGAAAAACAAAGCAAAAAATAAAACCATGGGTTATCTCCCAAAAAGTGCTTTTCTTTAACGCCTTTTAGCTAGGCTCAGAAAAATGGAATCAAGTGTTTTCAAGTGAAGGAGCATCCAAATTTTAATTTGTTCGAATAATAGAATAAAAAGGAAACTTCATTTTATTTCTTGAAAAGTGTTCCATACCTTTCTTGAGTGGGAATTGATATTTAATATTCCCCCATTTCATATCAATAACAGCACCAACAGTTCTAAGAAAAGTTTTTCCCAATACAATTGGACAAGAAGCATTGAATTCAATATTCATAACAAAAAAAATCTATGGGGAAAAGGTTATTATTAACGATAATAAGAACATCATAAAGTCTCCCCCAAAGGTTTCTTTCTAACATTATTAATAAGACGAATATCCAAATAACAATGCTCCAAAGGTGACAAATAAGGCATATCATAAAGTTTTTTAGGCATAACAGATATACTAGCACCAAGATCACATAGAGAATTATAATCAAAATCATTCACCTTCATTAGGATGATGGGTTCCCAACCATCATCTAACTTCCTAGGGATAGAGGCTTCACATCTTAATTCATCTTCTCTAATTTGCATGAGAGCATTTGTAATATGTTTTGTGAAAGCCATATTCATAGCACTAGCATTAGGACAACTAGGAGGCTTTTGAAGGAACTTAATTACTTCAGTTATGTTGAAATCATCAAATTCAAGATCATTTTTATCAAAGGTAATGAGAACATCATCTCCCATGTTTCTAAAAATTCCAGCACTTTTATCAAGAACATTTTTAGCAGTTTCAGGCAATTTTGAACGTTTAACGGCAGCAGTGGGAGTATTGCCAACGCCAATTACTTTACCATTGATAGTAGAAGGTTTACTAGCATTAGAAGCTTTAGTTTTACTAGTGGTGGTGATGGTGCAAACATTAGCTATATTATTCTTTCTAGCTACTTCATCTTCTCTTTCCAATCTAGCATGCAATTCATCTAACATCCTAACATTGTCATCAATTCAAATTTGAATACCATTTAGAGTTTTTCTTTCTTTGAAATCACGAGGCATAACCTTTAGTTTCATAAAATTAACATCAAGAGCAAGGCTATACACTTTAAAAGCAAGAACATGAATTTTGCCAAATTTCTCCTCAACAGATTTATTAAAAGCAGTTTGTGTACTAATAAAATTCTTAAGCATGTTTCAAGATCAGAGGGTACACTTTTATTGTAGGAATGACCATATGAATTGACATAACCATTATTATTGTGAGGATATGGCCTATAATTGTTGCTACCAAAATTATTCCTATAGGCATTGTTGTTGAAATTATTATTTTTAATGAAGTTCACATCAACATTCTCTTCTTGAGCAACCAAAGAGGCCAAAGGAACATTGTTTGGATCAATAGGAGCATGGCCATTCACAAGCATAGACATAATAGCATCAAGTCTATCACTCAAAGAGGAGGTTTCTTCAATGAAATTTACCTTCTTACCTATTGTAGCTCTCTCAGTGTGCCATTGAGAATAATTTACCATCATATCATCAAGAGGATTTGTTGCTTCCCCCAAAGTCATGGACATAAAGTTTCCTCCAGCAGCTGAATCCAGAAGGTTTCTTGAAGAAAAATTTAGTCCTGCATAAAAGGTTTGGATGATCATCCAAGTAGTCATTCCATGAATGGGATAATTCTTTACTAAAGATTTCATTCTTTCTCAAGATTTAGAAACACTCATTATCAAGTTGCTTAAAATTCATAATGCTACTTCCTAATGATATAATCTTAGCAGGAGCATAATATTTTCCAATGAAAGCATCTTTACATTTAGTCCAAGAATCAATACTATTTCTCGGCAAAGATAGCAACCATTATTTAGCTCTTCCTCTCAGAGAGAAAGGAAACAATTTCAATTTAATAATATCTCCATCTACATCTTTATATTTTTGTATCTCACATACTTCAACAAAATTATTATGATGGGCGGCAGTATCATTAGTACTAACACCAGAAAATTGCTCTCTCATAACAAGGTTTAACAGGGCAGGTTTTATCTCATAAAAACTAGCAGTAGGAGCAGGTGGAGTAATAGCTGTGCTAATGAAATCACTGTTGTTTGTGCTAGTGAATTCACACAACTTAGTGCTCTCAGGGGTACTCATTTTAGCAAGATTAAAAACAGGATAAAAACAACAACTACAATAAGAACAATTTTTTGTGTGTTTCTGATAAAGAGAAGCAAACAAGACAAAATAAAATAAACTAAGCAAAACTAAAGAAAAATAAAGAGATTGGAAGTGAAGGACTGCTCGTGCAGAAATTCTCTTCCTCCCCTGCAACGGCGCCAGAAAAAGTCTTGATGGTGCAGGTCTTGCAATCGTTGGGAGACCCCAAGAGGAAGGTGTGATGAGCACAGCAGCAAGTTTTCCCTCAGTAAGAAAACAAGGTTGAATCGACCAGTAGGAGAAAGAAGGAACGTCTGGAGGTTGATGCAGATGAGGTGGCAGGGCGCACTACCGGTTCATAAGTAACGTGGAACCTACACAACAGAATCAAATCACTTTGCCCCAACGAAGCAGCGAGGTTGTCAATCGCACCGGTTTTGCTGAACACAAAGAGGTTAAACGTACCTTGTGGAAAATAATATTTGTTTGCAGTAGATGAAAGAGAACAGTGATGGAAGTAGTAAAACAGTAGCAGCAGTATGAAAACAGAGATTCCAGTGGTTGTATTATCAATATGAGGAAAAAGGACCGGGGTCCATAGTTCACTAGTGGTGTCTCTCGAAGATAAATAACATGTGTGGTGAACAAATTACAGCTGGACAACTGATAGATTTAAAGACTGCACCGTAGTGCATATGCATGACATGATGAGTACTATGTGATTCATGCGGGCATTACAACAAGATACATAGACCGTTATCTAACTGCATCTATGACTAATAATCCACCCTCAGAATGTCATCTGAGAAATCCTTGGGTATTAAGTTGCAAGCAGCAGATAATCGCAGTAAGCAAAGTGTGTAATTTAAACAATGTAAACATCGTTCTTTTCTCCCTAATGGAAACAACACATCCTCCATCCGTCACGTTTCTGTCACTCGAGCACAGATGCAAAGGAGGAATGAACCCACTATCGAGCATAAGTACTCCCTCTTGGAGTTACTAGTATCTACTTGGCCAGAGCATCTACTAACAACGGAGAGCATGCAAGATCATAAATAACATACACATGAAGATAACATGATAGATTGATAATCAAGAGACCTAGCATTCAATATTCATCAGATCCTAGCAAACACAACATGTAGCATTACAATAAGATGATCTTGATCATGTAGGGAAGCTCACAAGATCCAAACATGAGGCATAAAGAGGAGAAAACAACCATCTAGCTACTGCTATGGACCCGTAGTCCAAGGATGAACTACTCACGCATCACTCCGGAGGTGAGCATGGTGGTGTAGAGCCCTCTGGTGATGATTTCTCCTACCGGAAGGGTGCCGGGGAGAACTCTAGAACCCTCCCAAACTCGGGTTGACGATGACGGCGGCCTCAGGTGTTTATCGTGGAAAAGGTCAATCTTTTCAGGGTTTACGCCTCGGGGGGGGGGGAATAAATAGGCGAAAGGGCAATGGTGGTGGGCATCCAGGGGGCAACACCACCCCATGGCACGGCCAGGGGCGCGCTTCCCTATGGTGTGGCTCCCCTATGGCCCCCCTTCGAGTCTCTTCAGGACTCCGTGGATCCTCGGGAATTCTAAGACTTTTGGGCTTCGAATTTTCCAATTCCGAGAATATTTCCAGAACAACTTTTCTAAACTAAAACAGCAGAAAACAGGAACGGGCTCTGTGACATCTTGTCAATAGGTTAGCCCCAGGAAATCGATAAAAATGGCATAAAGTGTAAGGAAAACGTGTAGCATATGGCATAAAAATAACATGGAACATCAGAAATTAAGGATACGTTTATGACGTATCCGATGCCTCTAACTTTTTGTTTGAATTTTTTAGCATGGTTGTAGGTTCTACGATCACTATCGTCATCATCTACGCGATTCAAGGTATGTTAGTTCTCATTGCTAGATTAACTTTGCAAGGTGATTGAAACACAGACATCACGAAAACTTCTAGAGCCTCAATCTAAACTTATTCATAACCATGACCCTAGTGTGGACCCAATCCACATGCCCCTTCCACCATGCCATTCTATGAGACCAACTATGGTTTTACCCAAAGCTACCGAAGCACTTGTTCGGATCAAGCGAGATATGCTGGGGGCAACTCGAGCTTCCTAGGATTTCCAGAAGTTTGTAAAAAGTCATACCATGTCGCCGGAAACAAAACAAACATGGCTAATTGGGAAGCAATAAAAATAAACTGAATACTAGAGAACTTACTAATATACTTGCACAAGCTTATGCAATACCCACACAAAATTTTGCTCTAGATCCAATCGTATATACACATAGTACGCTCTGATACCACTGCTGGTCTAAGCTGCAGAATTTAAAAATTTGCCCTACGTAGTCCGCAAATATCACTATGCAGATAACGAGGCATGCCCATACATGCGAGGATCAGGATAACGACTCACTGGGCAGCGGATTAGATTTAGTCGTAGAAGAGTTCTGAACACTCGTTGATCCTCACAACTAGGCCTAGTTGAAACGATGTCTCTAATTCTTCCCTCGTCAAGGATCACTCGTGTAATCACTCTTATGGTGTGCACGCTTACGCTCGTGTCAACCCGTCAGTGCTCCGTCATCCAGGATTTGGCACGAACGAAGAGAGAGCCTTCCGATGTTGCTAACTGGTAGCTCTAATCAAATGTGATTAGAGCTATTATGAATCTAGAAGATCTCAACACATGAGAGCTAAAACTAATTAGACCTAGGTTTAATCGGGAGATTTTAACTCAAAAACCCAATTAGAAGAGGCTCTAATTCAATTAGAGATGTTTTTAATTAGAGGATCTAATTAAATTAGAGGTTATCTAATTAGACTTCTTGTTGGGGGGATGATAACCCGGTAGGCCTATGTCTGGGCGAGACCCGGCCAGGAGAGATTACGCGAGACCCGGCCCAAGAGGAAGGGAGTTCTAGAAGACCTGAAAGGGAGCGCAGGCCTTGTAACTCGTGCCTTGGGGGGTCACGGTAGGGGATTTAGGGTTGTGCGCGGATCCCGAGTGGGATTCTGGAAAGTACCTTGTATGGAAAGTTAGGAAGCTGGGTGTTATATAAACCGGCTTCTAGGGCAACGAGATCAAGCTTTTAACCCTAGATTAAAGTTTCAGCGACATTATAGCCAGGAACCCTAGATTGCTAGTTGACATGATTTCCTCTGAGCTAAATCCTCCCCCAAACACCAGAGTCGATTTGCCCCAATCTAAGTTATCCCCGGTAACGCCTGCCGTGAATATCCCACGACAGTTGGTGCCCACCGTGGGGCCAAAGTCCAAAGGTGTTTACATCATGGGAAAAGCTCGGGAAAGCATGAAGAACCTCGTCATCGGCGAGATCGTCACCAACCCCGAAGGAGAGAAGATTGTAGACGACTTTGGCTGGGGGACAGGGTCGGATGAGCTGGAAACCGGATCTGTTATCACGATCGGTCGGGTCAACGTCTTCGTCGGCATGGTACGTGCGTCTGGTTTTGCTTCTGACCATAATGAGTATGATTCTGTGTCAGGGGACGATACCTGTGTTCAATCGGACGGAGAAGAGTCGGTCGGGACAGCAGAACCGGAGAAGGAACCCACCACGAAGAGGGAACAGCCGGAGGAGGCGGTATGGACCCCGCGTGGCCGGGTTATTGGAGAGGATGACACCGAGTCTATCTTGCATCTACTTGAAGATCGGTATGAAGAAGATAGCAACGAAGAGGAAGAATGCGAGTCTTCACCAGGCATTGCGCGCCGAGTCATGGTCTATACAGCCCCTGCAATAAATCTTAATCAGGGTGATGTGTCGGCAGCCGTGGCTGGTGCGGCGCAAGCGCTGGCCCAGCAACGAACACCGGCTAACGGAAACCCGGTCATAGCACGGGTTGATGGTGAGCCAGCATCGGTTACCAGCAAGACAGGGGAAAATGCCCATCTCAGGAACACGTTCAGATTCATGGCAAACAGAGCAGCAGAAGCAGGAACTTCACATCCACAAAACCCGGCTCTGTTCAGCAATAATCTGATCTTGGACCCCACAGTATTGGCAACGGTGATAACCCCAGAAAACGCAGCAGCACGTGCCCGAGATCTAGATGTGGCCCGCCGGGCAATGGAACAACAAAGGAGGGAAGTAGAAGCTGAAAGGCAAGGGATGGCCGCACGCCAGCGTGAGTTGGAAGAATTGGAGGATCGTATTCAGGCTCAAACAACTAGGATATATAATCAGAGGCATCAGACGAGATTACCGGCGGCAGGTGGAAATCTACAGCCGGCCACGCCGTTTATTACACCCCAAGATCAGCCAATTCCGGCTGTGAATCAGGGAACCGGGCATCTAGGAGCGACGCTCGGGGCACAGCCGGGCAACGTACCAGCCGGGTTACATGCGTTACCTGCCGGGACCCCTGGAGGCAATGCGGCGCCACCACCGTCACTATTTCACACCCCCCGGGTCACTTCAACAATCCCATGGATAACGTGTACGCTGCGACTTTGGCGCTCGACCGAATTCCATTAGGAGAGTCGCCCCAAGCGATTGAGACCCGGCGAGCTACAGAGATGTTGCGGACCGCGGTGGCTCAGCAGGTTAATTAGCCGGACAACAAGAGCGGTTTACATGGGACGCCGTATGTCAGCAGGCAACCCGGAAATACGAGGAATATCCAATCAAGCTCGGCGCGACGGAGGGCAGAGCAGCAGCAAATGCCGCCTCCTCCTCACAGGCCAGCGGCCCCCGCGGTCTCGGCGGCTCAAGCAATCGTCGACAGTTCTCGGGCAAGGTGTATGGCCGGGTCTGCGGTGCGAGGGCCAGCAGGTGGCGTACCCCCTGCAACGCCCGCCGAATCTCATGTTTCTCGCGCAAGGCCGGTACTGACAAATTTAGCCGGGCCCAAGTGCCTGTCAGATGCCATCAGAGCTGAGCCATACCCGGATAAATTCAAGGAACTGAGTAAAGTTGTCAATTATGAGCCAACCATGGATCCTGAGACCTGGTTGAGCAGTTATGAGATAGCGATGTCTATTCGCAATGCATCAGAATAACTGCAAGCCAAGTTTATGTATCTTATGATGTCTGAAGGAGCATAAAATTATGGTTCAACAACCTACCTGAAAAATCCATCAATTCGTGGAGCGAGTTAAAATCGGCTTTCATCAAACATTTTCATGGAACATGCAGGAAACTATATACAGTCAACGACTTGGACAGGTGTATCCAAAGAAAAGGAGAATCGGCACGCAGCTGGGTACGCCGGGTTATGGAGATACTTCATTCTTCCACAGATATTCAACCGAAAGATGCAATACAAGCTATGGCAAAGACATGCAGATACACGCCTTTGGTGCAAAAATTGGTGCGCATGAAATCCAGTAGGCATGTGTCGGAAATCACTATGGGGGAACTAATGGACGCGTGCAACAAGCATGCCTCCACTGATACCACGGAAGAGGACATAGAAGAAAAGAAAGGGAAGGCTAACATGAGCGGTAATGGAAAACCCGGCAACAGCGCCACGCCGGGTAATAATGGAGGTGGTAACGGAAATAACCAGCATACACGTCCGTACGAGGGAAACTCCGAGTTAGTTGCCAATACCGAGGCCGGATTCCCAAGGCCTAGGGTAGATGGAAACTTCAACGGAGGAGGCAATTATCAAGGACCACCACGGCCGGCTAATCACATAGAAGCCTTCAGGATGCCTTGCTCGCGTCATAGTAGGAATGGCAAGCCGGCTAATCATTCATTGGAGCAATGTGTGGACTTACAGAGGTGGAAAAACGAGGATATACAGAAAGCCCTGCGAGGCGTAGGTCGGGGAGGGGGACCGGGTCTGGGTGGAAACCCGGGCAACATACCACCCCCCCGCAGGCAACGCAGGAGGCGGTAATCCGGGTAATAACCAGGGTGGTGCGGGTGGCTTTCAGGCTAATCCAAAGCAGTTAGGTCAATACCATGTCCACACCACTGGGACCTCCAAAAGGGAGAGAAAGGTGCTCAAGAGAGCAGTAAACTCGGTTTCCTCGGGTGTCCCAAGATACCTGAGATGGTCAGATCAAGAGGTAACATGGAGCAGGAGAGATCACCCGGAAGCAATAGAACATCCGGGTGTGCTAGCTTTGGTGATAGCGCCACATGTCAATGGCTACTAACTGAAGAAAGTTTTGATGGATGGTGGGAGTAGCATCAATATCCTATACTAGGAAACCTTTTTATGTATTGGACTCAAGGAGTCTTAGTTGCAGAAAAGTTCCACAGTTTTCCACGGAATTGTGCCAGGACATTCGGCCTGCCCTGAGGGAAAGATTACACTAGAGGTTGCTTTTGGAGAATCGAAGGATAACTACAGAGTAGTGTGGCTCACATTTGAGGTGGTGAAATTGCATAGTCCTTATCATGCGCTGTTCGGAAGGCCGGCTTACGCCAAATTCATGGCTAGGCCGTGTTATGTGTACCTACAGCTAAAAATACCGGGTCCTAAACAAACTATTACTATACATGGGAACAGGGCTGTGGCAGCCGAGTGTGATGAGGGAGATGCGGCACTTGCAGAACAAGCTTGTGTGAAGGAAGAACTTAGGTATTACCGGTCTCAGGTAGACCCGGAAGATCGAACAGCTTTGAAGAAACCAAACACGGACGACGAGAGAGCCAAGTTTAAAGTAGCCCAAGACACGAAGATGGTGGCTTTTATTGAGGGCAACTCTTCCAAACAGTTTGCTATAGGTTCTAACCTGGGTAATGAGGAGGAAGAGGCACTCATAAAGTTTATTCGCGAGAATCAGGACGTGTTTGCCTAGACGCCGAGTGACATGCCGGGTATCCCGACTGAGCTCGCTGAACACAGCTTGCATGTTGATCCCAAGTCTCGGCCAGTGAAGTAGGGCCTGAGAAAAATGAACGAGGAAAGGAGAAAGGCTATAGGGCCAGAGATAGCTCGGCTCCTAGCAGCCGGCTTTATCATGGAGGTCTTTCATCCGGACTGGTTGGCAAACCCGGTTTTAGTGCTGAAAAAGAACAATGAGTGGAGAATGTGCATAGATTATACGAGTCTCAATAAGTATTGCCCAAAGGATCCATTTGCCCTTCCAAGGATAGATCAGATTATAGACGCAGTCACGGGAAGTGACCTATTATGCTTCCTGGACGCTTATTCCGGGTATCACCAGCTAAAACTAAAAAAGGAAGATTGGAAGAAAACACCATTCATAACCCCTTTTGGGGCCTTTTGCTATAAAACTATGACCTTTGGATTGAAAAATGCAGGTGCAACATACCAACGGTGTATTCAGAAGTGCTTCGAGGATCAGATTGGACGCAACATCCACGCTTATGTTGATGATGTGGTGATCAAAACAAGGAAAGCAGAAACATTCATTGATGAACTGAAAGAAACATTCAAGAATCTGAGGAGATACCAGATGAAGCTCAACCCAACCAAGTGCGTGTTTGGGGTTCCTGCGGGGAAGTTACTCGGTTTCATCGTTTCTGAGCGGGGGATCGAAGCTAACCCGGAAAAGATCAAAGCCATCCAGAGCTTGAAAAAGCCGGAAGAGCTAAAACATGTTCAGAAGCTTACGGGATGCGTGGCCGCGTTAAGCTGGTTTATATCCCGGCTCCGAGAAAAAGCGATACCTCTATACCGACTCTTGAAGAAAACAGACAAGTTCGTATGGGACCAAGAGGCGGACGAGGCATTTGAGGCTCTAAAAAAGCAGTTATCTAAGGCACCGTTTCTGGCTGCGCCGGGTCCAAAGGAGCCTATGTTATTGTATGTTGCGGCTGGACCCCGGGCAGTTAGCGCAGTGGTTGTGGTTGAGCGCAAGGAGGATGGGAAGGATCACCCGGTGCAAAGGCCGGTTTACTATGTGAGCGAGGTCTTATCGGAAGCGAAGCAGCGATACCCTCACTGGCAAAAGCTAGTATTTGGGGTATTCATGGCCAGCCGGAAATTGAAGCCATACTTTCAGGAACACCCTATCACGGTGGTAAGCTCAATTCCAATGGCAGATATCATAAGAAATTCAGACGCAACAGGAAGGGTGGCCAAGTGGGCCATTGAGATGGGAGACTACCACATCAACTATGAGCCCCAGTCTGCGATCAAGTCTCAAGCTTTAGTCGATTTTGTCAACGATTGGACTCACACAAGCATGCCCATAATGATGTCAAGCTCAGAGTCTTGGGTGATGCATTTTGATGGTTCCAAGCAGTACGAGGGGTTAGGAGCTGGGGTGGTACTTACATCACCAAAAGGAGACAAGTTGAGTTATGTGTTACAAATTCACTTCGACTGCTCTAACAACGTGGCCGAGTACGAGGCCCTGTTACATGGACTACGAGTAGCAAAGAAAATGAACATCAAGAGGATAATGTGCTACGAAGACTCGGATCTCGTGGTACAGCAGGTCTCAGGAACATGGGACAGAAAGGATGCAACCATGGCAGCATATCGCGGAGAGGTGGACAAGGTAGCCGGGTCTTTTTCTGGGTATCAGGTGGAGCACAT
The DNA here is from genome assembly GCA_028641055.1 of Alopecurus myosuroides. Taxonomy (NCBI): domain Eukaryota; kingdom Viridiplantae; phylum Streptophyta; class Magnoliopsida; order Poales; family Poaceae; genus Alopecurus; species Alopecurus myosuroides. The sequence goes on from CM054057.1 coordinate 542,523,623, forward strand.
TGATAGGCGAAAGAACGAGGCAGCAGATGCGCTTTCCAGACTCGGTTCGCGCCGAGAGCCGGTTCCGCCTAATGTCTTTCTGGACGAGTTATGTCGGCCCTCTGTCAGAACCGAATCTGAAGAAGAAGTGGCTCAGCAAGACCTGGATTTGGAGTTAGTGGCTGCAGTACGTGCTATCCCGGAATGGACAGAGCCGTTCCTAGCGTTTCTACTACGGGGCGAGTTACCACAACAGGAGGTTTTAGCTCGACAAATCTTGAGACGAGCAAAGGGTTACTCTATCATTAACGGAGAACTTTATAAGAGAAGCGCTGCAGGTGTCTTTCTATGTTGTGTAGCCCTAGAAGAAGGCCGTCAAATATTGAAGGAGATTCATGAAGGTGATTGCTGACATTATGCCTCCACGAGATCTCTTGTGGCTAAGGCATATCGACACGGTTTCTTTTGGCTCACGGCCATAGTAGATGCAGAGCGCTTAGTAGCAAGATGCGATGGGTGTCAAAGGTATGCTCGGCAAACTCATGTGCCAGCTATGGAGTTGCGGACGATTCCCTTGACTTGGTCGTTTGCTGTTTGGGGTATGGATATGGTAGGTCCTTTCCACATGTCTCCATGCAAAAAGACCCATCTGCTAGTGGCTATTGATAAGTTCACAAAATGGGTTGAGGTCATGCCTGTTAAAAATTGTGAGGCGGCCACAGCTGTGAAGTTTTTGAAGAAGATCATACATCGATTTGGATACCCCCACATCATAATCACAGACAATGGAACCAACATGTCCTTAGGAGAGATGGAGAGATTTTGTGGAAACAATGGTATCCGGCTCCCACCCGCAAGCCAATGAGCAGGTGGAAAGAGCAAACCAGGAGTGACTTCGAGGATTGGAACCACGACTTAGAGTCCCGTGTCTTCGAGCTGCTGGAGCATGGGTGGAGGAGGTACCTTTTGTGGTTTGGGGAATTAACACTACACCTAACAGATCTACTCAGATGACCCCGTTTTTTATGGTTTATGGTGCAGAGGCAGTCCTTCCGAGTGATATTATCCATGATTCGCCCCGTGTGGCGGCTTACGTTGAGGTGGAGAACGAGAAGACCCGACAAGATGCCGTGGACATGTTAGAAGAGCACAGGGAGCAAGCTTTGGAGCGATCAGCTATATATCAGCAGGACTTGAGGCGGTATCACAGTCGCCGAGTCAAAACCCGGGTTTTCCAGGAAGGAGACCTGGTGTTGCGCTTAGTACAATCCAAGGAAGGAAAGCACAAGCTATCCCCCCCATGGGAGGGACCGTTCATCATAAGCCGGAATTTGCACAATGGATCATACTACTTGATAGATGCAAGGAAAGAGTCGGATACTGTCAATGACACTGCCCATACCACTTCATCTATGCAAGAGCGAGAAAGACCATGGAACGTGGCTCAGCTACGTCCCTACTATACTTAGCATAGACTCGGTTTGCAAGTTCTATTGCACGATGTAACAGGCAGCAGGTTTCAGACGCACTCTTTTCCTATCCAGGGTACCTAAGGGGACTGGAGGGTTTTTAATGAGGCGGCCTGCTGACCTAACCTTTTTCATATGAATAAAGAGATGGTTAAATGATTATAGTTCTTGTGTTTCCTGTGTTTTTGTTGTTTCTTTGCATATTTTTTTATGTTTGATCATGATTTATATCAGGTAAGTATATTACGTTTAGTTAATTATAATTACCCAATTGTGAGAAACATAGTCTCAAGTTTACACACCTTTTTGTTTTTATCTTAAGTTATCTGTAAAGCCTATTATTGCATAGCATATACCTAGGTCTTGGGGACTGATTGCTTGAATAGCACAGTTACAAACTCAGACCCGGCCATGATGCCATTAAGGTATGAGAGCTGATTACTTGTAATAAGTACAGTTGCAATCTTATAACCTGGACAATAGAGCCAAACTTTTCTTGGCCTTTCTTGTTTAAGCCTGATGTGACTCGCAACAAAGTAGCATGTTTGCTAGCCTATAAATTCAATCAGTCATGATGCCCATTGGGACTTGCCTGACCCTGTTTTCATAGAGTTATAGCAACATTGAGTATCCACGCGAAAGCCGGCTTACAACAAAGAGGGTCAAAAGGGTCATCCAAACCATACGTTATGCAGAATAAAGGCAATAGCCGGAAATTCATAATATATTAAGCATAAACTTCAAAGTATATAAAAAATAGTGGTACGGTCGAGGACTTGGAAAAAGTAAAAGGTTTTCTTAAATCCATCAACTCCCAGACCCCAAATCCGGGTCTCAGGGACTTGGGGACTTGAGAAAGCGAAAAAAAATTCTAAGCCAAGGATCCCAAGACCCAAAACCCGGGCCTTGGGGTCTTGGGGACTTAAGAAGCAAAGTTTCCCAAGCCAGAAAACCCTCAACCCAAAGTCCGGGTCTTGGGGACTAGGAAGAAAATCTTCACGATCCCACAATCCGGACTCGGTACCCATCGCAAAAGAATGCATACCAAAAGCAAAAATATGCAAACATAAGGTCGAAAAGTGCATACCAAATGGATAACCAGAAGGGCCATCAAAGTCATAGAAGTTTTAAACGTATTACAAACCAAAGGAGTAGTATCAAAAGTGCACAGGCGCACTATCAAATAAACAAGTGTAACAGGCATATTACAATGCCTATTGGCCGAATGAGTGTTTGTTGGTAAAGAAGAGAACATTACTCGGCGTCCATAGCCGAGTCATCAAGGGTGGTCTTGGCAGCCGGGTCTTTGGTGTTCTCCTCTGTAGCTTTCTCTGCTTCCGTGTCCGGGTCAACCGCGGAATCAGCGTGAGCAGGAGGAGGGACAACTGGAGTCGATGACGCTGGTGCAGAACCGGCCCCGGCTTTCTTCTTGGCAACCTCTTCCTTGTACCGAGTCAATATATCAAAGGGAGCAGGGAAATCAGAGGGTATCGACTTATCTTTGATGTTGTAAGGAGGGGTAAGCTTGTTTACATCGAGCTTCTCGGTGATCAAGCTGGCCGAGTGACAAATCTGAGTATTGATGACTTTGAGGTCCTTTGCTGTGAACGTCGAACCATCAGTATTAAACTCAGGAAATCCATTCACAAGCGTTGCCGGCTCAGTTTTTGGATAGTAGGCTTTGGCCAATGCAAGACCACGTATCAATCCAACTCGGCACGCCGAGCGTTTCCAGATATCAATCCAGGCAGGGATTGTCGAGTATGCTTCAAGCATCTGGGTCACGCCGCCATAAGTGCCGGTCCACTTCACAGCTTCGAGGGTCCACTTTGTCCCTGCTGAGAACTGTCGGATGACAGTCTTGAGTATCTTCAGCTTCTTGAGATCATCATGTTCCCCAGCAACTTCACCCGGACCTGCAGTACAAAAAGAAATGCAAGGTGGTGAGACTCGGATTAAAGACCCTATAAAATGATAAATTCGAGTGATAATCAGGAGTTTAGATGCGCTTTACCAACGATGGACTTATAAGTATCGGCAATAAAAGTTGAGAGTTTATTCAAAAGCTCCTAAGCATTATGGAGTTTCTTCTTGTACTTCTTGCACTGCTTAGAAAGCTCCTTGACCTCGGCTTCCAGGTCTTCACGAAGTTTGGTCTCAGCCTGCAGGAGTTCGTTGGTTTTTGCCAACATTTCATCCGTCCGGGTCACATAAGCCTGAGAAAAGACAAGGAAATATCAGTCGGCAATACAATAAAGTTGCACGCGAAAAGTTATATAGCTGCAAAAGTACCGAATAAACTGTTGACAGTTCACCCGGAACTTGGGGACTAGGATGAGTACGTGAATAGTATTAGTTAAACTAACCTGATGCTCAGCCGCCAGAGACTCGATAATCCCCGCTTCAGTTGCTTTCAGGGAGTGGTACTCCTTTAATATCTTTTCAAAATCAAGGCCGCTTAGAGCCGGCCTGGAAGAGCTGGGGTCCTGATTACCCGGTGGTGGGGTCGCCTCCTGTTTGAGTGGGTCGACTCTGGCCGCCTGGGTATAGGGAGCATGAGCTTCCCTTTCCGTCCCAAGATACTCGATGTCGGGATCAGCCGACTGACGCATGGGCGGAGGAGACTCGGTCCTAGGAATGGTCGTGTCATCCGGCTCCTGCTTTTCAATGCATGGGGGCTTAATGGCGCTCTCCGGATCTTCCATCGCCGGGTTATCAACAGGGGTTTCCTCCTGGTCACTAAGTGTGACCATGGCTCTGAGGAAAGAAAAACAAAAAGTTAGTAAGTGATAGAGGGAAAGTGCGGAAAATATAGAGATATTGGCGAGTAAGGCATGCGAGTTACCCAGTATTCACGACAAAGTCGCTTGGAAGATCATTACTAGATCCGGAAGACACTAATAAAGAATCGGAAAGTGAGACTCGGAGCTGTCCGTCTAACGGATGATTTGGAGATGGATATTTTTGAGGAATGTGGGCAGAATAAGTTGAAGGAGTACCGGCTCGGCGAGCAGGCGACATAGGGATCCCGGGGTTGAGGGGATCGTCACCCGGAGAAGTCCGAGTTGCCCGTCGCTTGGCTGGAGTTGTGTCCTTCAGAGTTGATATAGTGGTTAGATACCTGTTAAGCCTGCACATACCAGCATAGGAGTACGGCTCTGAGGTCATGGAGGAGTACGGCACCTTGAAAGTAACTCCCCTGGGTTTCCTCTTCTGGCCAACCTCAACCTCCGGCTCTGCCTCGCTCTCCTCCGATTGAGAGCCGTCCTTATCAGCTAGTGCTGGTGATGGTGGTGCATTGTCGGAAGGAGGAGAATGTTGGTCTAATAGATTAACAAAGTATCTATTAAGTAGTGACTCGGAATTACCTTCATCGATGTCACTCGGTTCTTCCTCCTCCGAGTTTGCAGAAGGGGGAGGGGTAACAATCTTCCAGAACTCGTCGTTTTCCCGAGTAAAAAGCAGCCAAGTTAAATGTTAATAAGAGTGCATTTCAAAAAATAGTCGGAATAGAAGGTGTTAGCCTGTTCTTACTGGAGGAGCCGGGTTTGCACGAGTGAAAGGGCCGAGTCCGGAGACGCTCTTGATAACGTCTACTTTCTCGGCCAAGAAGTTCTTCATAGTCCTGTTGATATCCGCGGCCGGGTATGACTACTCCGAGTATCGGAGAGAGTCGGTTAAGTGACCCGAATATTCGCAGATAAGTTTGGGCCGGATGTTGTTTGGCTGAATCTAGGTTTTAATTAAGTTTAGCCCGCAAAGACCATGGGCTGCAAGGACGGCTAGTTTGTGGAGGAGGGGCTGGATCGATTGTCTGTCGGCATCTGGTGCGAAGGATCTGAGGTTGTCGCTGAGCGAGAGAGTCTCAACGGAGAAACCCGGCAAAGGCTTCTCGCTGGGTGTGGATGTATCATGGAAGTAAAAGAAGGTCTTCTGCTAGTGCTTCACGTGACTGTGAAGACTGAGAGTCGGCCTCAGAGAATTTTTACGTCTCTGAATGGACACCCCCCACAGACGAGGAGGGGTCCGTCCGTGCTCTCCCGCCAGGGCTTGCATTGGAAGAGCTCTAGAAACAGGGTGAGGTTGGGGGCTATGCACAGATAGGCCTCACAAAGAACGATAAAGTGGCAGATGTTCAAGATCGAGTTAGGGCCAATGTAAAAAATTCGGAGTTTGAAATGATGGAGGATTTCGCGGAAAAAAGGGTGACCCGGGGGGCGAAAACCCCGGATCACGTGCTCAAGGAAAATCACGACTTCACCTGGGCCGGGTGAAGGCAGGGTCTCTTCCCCTGGCGCTCTCCAGGAGATTTCCGACTCTGCGGGCAGGACCCCAGACTCGGCTAATTCCTCCAGCTTGGCCTTGGTGACACTCGACCTAGCCCAGTTGGCTGAGATCGACTGACCCGACTTTTGCTTCAAAGCCGGGTTTTTTCCCTTGGACTTGGTGCTAGCCTTGGGAGCATGGAAATGGATCTAGAAGAAATCAAAAAACAAGGATAAATCTAGGGAAAAGGAAGAAATAGTTGTGCGCGTGATGAACATTAAGATAAGAACCTGAAAAATGCATCTACTATTCAGATCTAGAAGGCGCCTACCGGAAACAGGGGAGTGGAGCTTGGCGGCACGGCGGCGGTGGCTTGGTCCTTGGGGACGGCGGCGGCGGCGCGCAGTCTGGATCCAGGCTTGCTCCCGGGCTCCAATGGCGCGGCGGGTCCTTGATGCGGGATTCACCGAGCGCGGACGTGGGCGTGAGATGGCGGCACAGGACGGTGATGCGGGCGGCGGCCGGCGACGAGCTTGGTGGCGCGCGCGCGCGAGTCCGGTGGCTAGGGCTTAGCCTAGGGATTTTTGGTGCAGGAAATGAGCGGAAGGAAGAAGGAGATGGAGAGTGGCATTTGGAAATTTTAGGGTTTCCCCCCTGGGCCTATTTATAGGTGCGTGGAAACCCTAGGGGCCAAACGGTAAGTGGAGCAATTTTCGGGAAGATATGATCTGGCCCGTAAATTCAGGGATAATGATCTTGGTAATTATCGCGAGATATTTGGATTAATCAAGCTTGCTGAGAGAGTCGGACTTGAGAAATTGTTGCTCGGATTAGCAGGTGGAGAAATGGAAGCCGGGTTATAATATGTCCCCCTGAAGTGGTCTCTCTCGAATGAAAACTGGGTTATTATATGGACCACCAAAGAGCAGGCCTAGCTACAGTTAAAGCAATCTAACCCGTCATACTTTGGATATAAATGTGTATTATTTTGTAGGGAATATCATGCGCTTCATGGTTGGTTCCAAGACGCCCAAGCTATTCTGGGGACTACTGTTGGGGGGATGATAACCCGGTAGGCCTATGTCTGGGCAAGACCCTGCCAGGAGAGATTGTGCGAGACCCGGCCCAACAGAAAGGGAGTTCTAGAAGACCTTAAAGGGAGCGCAAGCCTTGTAACTCGTGCCTTGGGGGTCATAGTAGGGGATTTAGGGTTGTGCACGGATCCCGAGTGGGATTCTGGAAGTACCTTGTATGGAAAGTTAGGAAGTCGGGTGTTATATAAACCGGCTTCTAGGGCAAAGAGATCAGGCTTTTGAGTTTTGAGAGAAAGAGAAGGATTCGAGCTTGTAACCCTTGATTGGAGTTTCGGCGACATTATAGCCAGGAACCCTAGATTGCTAGTTGACATGATTTCCTCTAAGCTAAACTCTCTCCCAAACACCAGAGTCGATTTGCCCCAATCTAAGTTACCCCCGGTAACGTCTGCCGTGAATATCCCGCGACACTTCTAATTAGAGGCTCTAATTAGATCTCTAATTTTATGAGAGAGAGAGAGAGACAGAAGGCCAAAGGCTCAATTGATGTGTTCTCCAAAGAGGAGGTGGTGGGGATTATATAGTGGGAGAAAGGAGGACTCCTGCCACGGGGCAGATCGGTTTCCCCCTACCCTCCCTTTGAAGGGGAACGTAGCATAGAAAACAAAAATTTTCCTACACGCGATAAACCCAAAAGGCCAAGATCTAATCTATGAGATGAAAGGCAACGGGGAGAAAGAGAGTCTTGAGATAACATACCCTCGAAGACTCAAAGTGGTACGAGAAAAGATCTCGTGGTTGGCGTAGTCGTTCTCACGCCGATCCCGAGCGAGAAGAAGAGCACCGCAATCCGGCGGCACCTCCGTAATTGGTCACACGTTCAGCTCGATGAAGACTTCCGTTCCCTCGTTCCAGCGGGTTGCGGAAGTGGAAGATCCCTCCGGAATTCCAGCAGCACGACGGCGTGGTGGTGGTGAAGAATCCCACGGTCAGGGCTTCGCCAAGCCGGAGACCATGGAATGGAGCAGCGGATGGAAGGGAAAATGTGTGAGCAAGTGTGTGGGGAAGAGAGAGCCCTCACCCTCCTTTTATAGGGGAGGGGGAGGCAGCCCAAAGGGGGGGTGCGGCCAGCCATGGGTGCCCCCACCCCTTCCTCTCTTCATGTGAGTGGAAGCTCCACTCAAACCCACTCAAATTTCCCTTAATTTCCACTTGGAAAATCCAAAGGTTTTTCTTTAATAAATAAATAAAACATTTTTATTTCTTTATTATATTTGTTAATTCCATTAACAAACATTTGCATGCAGCACCTCGAACCATTTGTTAATTCCATTAACAACCGTTCGACGAAAAACCCCTTGAACTATTTCAATTTTCCCCGAAACTATTCCGGAGCTGCCCAAAATATTCTTCGGTATTCCGTATCTTCTCTAAACGCTTCATCGAACCTTAAGTGTGTCTCCCTACGGTTCGTGAATATTATAGACATGATCGAGACTCCTCTCCGATCAATAATCAACAGCGGGGTCTGGAAAACCGTGATGACTCCTATATATTCAACGATGACTCTCGTGATCGTGTGAACCTTTCAAACGTCGTAACGATTTCCCTTTGTCTCGCGATATATTACTTGTCCGAGATCCGATCATCGGTATCCACTATACTTTGTTCGATCTCGTTATCCGACAAGTACTCTTTTCTCGTTCCCGTGATATAACATCCTAGTGATCAAATCACTTGCTTGCAAGCGGTGTTGATGTGATATCACCGAGAGGGCCTGAGTATACTATCCGTCATATTGGATGGACAAATCCCATTCTCGATCCATGAGCTTCAACCAATACTTTCCGAATATCCAATGCCACCTTTATAGTCACCCTTTTACGGTGTGATGTTTGATGTCATCAAAGTATTCTTTCGGTATTAGTGATTAACATGATCTCATGGTCTAAGGAATAATGTTACTCCGAATGTAAGACATAACAACAAAACTAAATGACTTGATCGTATTGTTATACTTAGTTTAGGGTTTAAGTTCATCATGTCATTCTCCTAATGACATGACCCCGTTATCAACAACATCCAATGTTCATGATCAGGAAACCTTGATCATCTATTTAATCAACGGGCTAGTTAAAAGAGAGGCTTCACTAGGAACGTTGGTTTGTTTATTAATCACACATGTATCAACGTTTCCGGTTAATACAATTCTAGCATGAGAAATAAACATCTATCACAAACAAGGAATAACATAATAAACACTTTATTATTGCCTCTCGGGCATATTCCCTTCAGTCTCCCACTTGCACTAGGGGCAATAATCTATATTACATAGTGATGAATCTAACACCCATGGGTTCTGGTGTTGATCATGTTTTGTCCTTGAGAGAGTTTTAGTCAACGGATCTGCCACATTCAGATCCGTATGTACTTTGCAAATCTTCACATCACCATCTGCGACATGCTCACGGATGGAGTGAAAACGACGCTTGATATGCTTGGAATTCTTGTGAGACCTTGGTTCCTTAGCATTGGCTATGGCACCATTGTTGTCACAATAGACAACCATTGGATCCAACGCACTTGGAACCACGCCTAGTTCGGATATGAACTCCTTCATCCAAACTGCTTCCTGTGTTGCCTCCGAGGCAGCAACATATTCCGCTTCTGTTGATGATCCCGCCACCACGGATTGCTTGGAACTCCTCCAGCTTACAGCTCCTCCATTCATAATAAATACGTACCCGGACTGAGACTTAGAGTCATCCGGATCAGTGTCGAAGCTAGCATCGACGTAACATCTTGCGACGAGCTCTTCTTCACCGCCATATACGAGAAACATGTCCTTAGTTCTTCTTAAGTACTTTAGGATATTCTTGACCGCAGTCCAGTTCCAAACCTGGATTGGATTGGTACCTACTAGTCAAACTAATAGCATGTGCCACATCCGGTCTTGTACATAGCATAGCATACATGATAGAACCTATGGCTGAAGCATAGGGAGTCTTATCCATCTTTTCTCTATCTTCTGCTGTAGCTGGACATTGAGTCTTACTCAACGTCTTGCCTTGCAACATAGGTAGGAACCCTTTCCTACTATCTTCCATTCTGAACTTCTTCAAATCTTGTCAAGGTATGTACTTTGCGAAAGTCCAATTAAGCGTCTTGATCTATCCCTGTAGATTTTGATGCCCAATATATAAGCTGCTTCACCGAGGTCTTTCATCGAAAAACTATTGTTCAAATAACCTTTTACGCTTTCTAAAAGTTCTATATCATTTCCAATCAACAATATGTCATCCACATATAGTACCAGAAATGCTACAGAGCTCCCACTCACTTTCTTGTAAATACAAGCTTCTCCGTATGTTTGGACAAATCCAAAACCTTTGATCACCTTATCAAAACGGAGGTTCCAACTTCGGGATGCTTGCTTCAGTCCATAAATGGAACGTTGAAGCTTACACACCTTGTCAGCATCCTTAGGATCAACAAAACCTTTGGGTTGCATCATATACAACTCTTCCTCAATGTCACCATTAAGGAACGCCGTTTTGACATCCATCTGCCATATTTCATAATCGAAAAATGCAGCAACTGCTAACATAATCCTAACTGACTTAAGCATCGCTACTGGTGAGAAAGTTCATCATAGTCAACTCCTTGAATTTGTCGGAAACCTTTTGCGACAAGTCGAGCTTTATAGACGGTCACATTACCATCAGCATCAGTTTTCTTTTTAAAGATCCATTTGTTCTCAACGGCCTTGCGGTCATTGGGTAAATCCACCAAAGTCCAAACTTGGTTTTCGTACATGGATCCTATTTCGGATTTCATGGCTTCAAGCCATTTGTTGGAATCTGGCTCATCATCGCTTCCTCATATGTCACAGGGTCATCACCTCCATCTACCATGAAGTTTAATACGGGATCTCCGTATAGTTCAGGAGCTGCACGCTCCCTAGTTGACCTGCGAGGTGCGGTAGTTTCCTCTATTGGAGTTTCATGATCTTGATCATTAACTCTCTCTTCATCTGACGGGGTCGGCCCCGGAACAACTTCCGGTGCTGCGCTACTCGCCATTCCAAGAAGAGAAGGTTCAATAACTCGTCGAGTTCTACCTTCCTACTATTCACACCTTTCGAGAGAAAACTCCTTCTCCAAAAAGGATCCATTCTTGGCAACAAAAATCTTGCCTTCGGATCTGTGATAGAAGGTGTACCCTATTGTTTCTTTAGGGTATCCTATGAAGACGCATTTTTCCGCTTTGGGTTCGAGTTTATCAGGTTGAAGCTTCTTCACATAAACATCGCATCCCCAAACTTTTAGAAATGACAGCTTAGGTTTGTTTCCAAACCATAATTCATACGGTGTCGTTTCAACGGATTTAGATGGTGCCCTATTTAAAGTGAATGCAGCGGTCTCTAGTGCATAACCCCAAAACGATAGTGGCAAATCTGTAAGAGACATCATAGACCGAACCATATCTAATAAAGTACGATTACGACGTTCGGAAACACCATTTCGCTGTGGTGTTCCGGCAGGTGTGATTGTGAAACTATTCCACATTGTTTCATATGCATGCCAAACTCGTAACTTAGATATTCACCTCCCACGATCAGATCGTAGAAATTTAATCTTTCTGTTACGATGATTTTCAACTTCACACTGAAATTCTTTGAACTTTCAAACGTTTCAGATTTGTGTTTCATTAAGTAAATATACCCATATCTACTCAAATCATCTGTGAAAGTGACAAAATAACGATATCCACCGCGCGCCGATACACTCATTGGTCCACATACATCAGTATGTATGATTTCCAGTAAGTCTGTCGCCCGTTCCATAGATCCAGAAAACGGGGTTCTAGTCATCTTGCCCATAAGGCATGGTTCACATGTTTCAAATGATTCATAATCAAGTGATTCTAAGAGTCCATCAGAATGGAGCTTCTTCATGCGTTTAACACCAATATGACCTAAGCGGCAATGCCACAAATAAGTAGCAATATCATCATTTAACTTAATTCTTTTGGCATTCACATTATGAATATGTGTATCAACATTATCAAGATTCAAAAGAAATAAACCATTCTTCTCAGGTGCATGACCATAAAGATATTATTCATATAAATCGAACAACCATTGTTCTCGGACTTAAAGGAATAACCGTCCCGCATTAAGCAAGATCCAGAAACGTATTCATGCTTAATGCGGGCACCAAATAACATTTATTTAGGTTTATAACTAATCCCGATGGTAGACGTAGAGGTAGCGTCCCGACGGCGATCACATCAACTCTTGATCCATTGCCGACGCGCATCGTCACCTCATCCTTTGCTAGTGGTCGCTTGTTCTGCAGCTCCTGTTTCGAGTTACATATGTGAGCAACCGAACCAGTATCAAATACCCAGGTGCTACTGCGAGTACTAGTAAGGTACACATCAATAACAAGTATATCATATATACCTTTGTTCACTTTGCCGGCCTTCTTATCTGCCAGATACTTGGGGCAATTGCGGTTCCAGTGGCCAGTACCCTTGCAATAGAAACACTCAGTCTCAGACTTAGGGCCATGCCTGTTTCTTCTCAGCAGTAGCAACAGATTTGCCACCCTTCTTGAAGTTACCCTTGGCTTGCCTTTCTTGCCTTTCTTGAAACTAGTGGTCTTATTGATCATCAACACTTGATGTTCTTTCTTGATCTCCACTTCAGCAGTTTTAAGCATCGAGAGAAGCTCAGGAAGAGACTTCTTCATGCTCTGCATATTATAGTTCATCACGAAGTTCTTGTAACTAGGTGGCAGAGATTGGAGAACACGATGTATCCCTAGCTCAATGGGAATCGATATTCCCAAGGCTATGAGCTTATCAGCGTACGCACATTTTGAGTACGTGCTCACTAACGGAGCTGTTCTCTTCCATCATGCAGCTAAAGAACTTTTCTGAAGCGTCATAACTCTCAACTGCGGCATGGGTATCGAAAATCATTTTCAATTCTCCCATTGTGGCATAAGCAGTGCTGTTCTCGAAACGTTTTCGCAGCTCTGGCTCTAATCCATAGAGGATGCCGCAGTGAACTATACTGTGGTCTTCTTGTTGAGTCAGATAAACATTTTTATCCTCATCAGAAGCATCATCAGCGGGTTGGTCACCTAGAGGTGCATCAAGCACATAGAGCTTCTTGCAAGCGGTGAGGAGAATCCTCAGGTTAAGTGCCCAGTTGGTAAAGTTGCTACCATTGTTCGCTAATTCTCTTTCTCCATGAACATATTGAAATTGAAGGTAGGTGGTGCCATGATCTACAACATATTTGCAAAGACTATTTAGACTATGTTTATGATAAATTAAGTTCAAGTTAATTCTAAAATTATCCCATGAACTCCCACTCAAAAACAACATCCCTCTTAGTTGTCTTTAGTGATTACACGAACCAAATTCACTACACCGAAACCGATCATCACGTGAGACGGTGTAGTTGCAAAGGCGAACATCAACATGTTCATCATATCATTCATATGACTCATGCTTTACCTTTCGGTTACGTGTTCCGAGGCCATGTCTGTACATGCTAGGCTCGCCAAGTAGAACCATTGTATTGCATGTGTTTCAAGGCCATGTCTGTACATGCTAGGCTTGAAAACACCCGTTGTATGCGAACGTTGAGTCTATACACCCGATCATCACGTGGTGTCTCGAAACGACGAACTTCTTAACGGTGCATACTTAAGGAAGAACACATTATTATCTTGATATTAAGTGAGAGGGATCATCTTATAATGCTACCGTCGCGATCTAAGCAAAATAAGATGCATAAAAGGATAAACATCACATGCATGGATAATGTGATATGATATGGTCCTTCTTGCACTTGATCTCCATCTTGTGCATCATGGTATGATCTCCATCATCCTACCGGCGTGGCACCAAGGTCCGTGGCACCTCCATCTTGATTGTCCATTACATCACATGGATATGACATACAGCACGCAGGCCATAAAATAAGACAACCATATGGCTCCAGCCGGTATGTCAATAATTTACAAAAGATATCATCTCATACATAACGTTTGTAACATTGACCATATCACATCACATGCCCTGCAAAAACAAGTTAGACGCCTCTAATTTATTTTTGCATATTTTACGTGGCTTTGGGCTTACGAGGATAGAACCGTTCGTATCTACGTACAAAAAACCACAACGTTGATAAAATATATTTTTGAACAACCCTTTGTAGATTAGATCTTAACTATAGTAGGAAACCGACACCCGCAAGCCACTTATGCAATTCAAGTTGCATGTCAGTTGTGGAACAAGTCTCATGTACGTGGACATGTAAAGTTAGTCCGGGCCGCTTCATCCTACTATGCCACTAAGATCATAAAATACTCAAAGAGACAAAAAATGATCATCAACGCCCACATACTCCTATGTGTTCTACCCGTACAATTCATCTACGCATAGATCCGGCTCTGATACCACTGAAGGGGAACGTAGCATAGAAAACAAATTTTCCTACACGCGATAAACCCAAAAGGCCAAGATCTAATCTATGAGATGAAAGGCAACGGGGAGAAAGAGAGTCTTGAGATAACATACCCTCGAAGACTCAAAGTGGTACGAGAAAAGATCTCGTGGTTGGCGTAGTCGTTCTCACGCCGATCCCGAGCGAGAAGAAGAGCACCGCAATCCGGCGGCACCTCCGTAATTGGTCACACGTTCAGCTCGATGAAGACTTCCGTTCCCTCGTTCCAGCGGGTTGCGGAAGTGGAAGATCCCTCCGGAATTCCAGCAGCACGACGGCGTGGTGGTGGTGAAGAATCCCACGGTCAGGGCTTCGCCAAGCCGGAGACCATGGAATGGAGCAGCGGATGGAAGGGAAAATGTGTGAGCAAGTGTGTGGGGAAGAGAGAGCCCTCACCCTCCTTTTATAGGGGAGGGGAGGCAGCCCAAAGGGGGGGTGCGGCCAGCCATGGGTGCCCCCACCCCTTCCTCTCTTCATGTGAGTGGAAGCTCCACTCAAACCCACTCAAATTTCCCTTAATTTCCACTTGGAAAATCCAAAGGTTTTTCTTTAATAAATAAATAAAACATTTTTATTTCTTTATTTATATTTGTTAATTCCATTAACAAACATTTGCATGCAGCACCTCGAACCATTTGTTAATTCCATTAACAACCGTTCGACGAAAAACCCCTTGAACTATTTTCAATTTTCCCCGAAACTATTCCGGAGCTGCCCAAAATATTCTTCGGTATTCCGTATCTTCTCTAAACGCTTCATCGAACCTTAAGTGTGTCTCCCTACGGTTTCGTGAATATTATAGACATGATCGAGACTCCTCTCCGATCAATAATCAACAGCGGGGTCTGGAAAACCGTGATGACTCCTATATATTCAACGATGACTCTCGTGATCGTGTGAACCTTTCAACGTCGTAACGATTTCCCTTTGTCTCGCGATATATTACTTGTCCGAGATCCGATCATCGGTATCCACTATACTTTGTTCGATCTCGTTATCCGACAAGTACTCTTTTCTCGTTCCCGTGATAACATCCTAGTGATCAAATCACTTGCTTGCAAGCGGTGTTGATGTGATATCACCGAGAGGGCCCTGAGTATATCTATCCGTCATATTGGATGGACAAATCCCATTCTCGATCCATGAGCTTCAACCAATACTTTCCGAATATCCAATGCCACCTTTATAGTCACCCTTTTACGGTGTGATGTTTGATGTCATCAAAGTATTCTTTCGGTATTAGTGATTAACATGATCTCATGGTCTAAGGAATAATGTTACTCCGAATGTAAGACATAACAACAAAACTAAATGACTTGATCGTATTGTTATACTTAGTTTAGGGTTTAAGTTCATCATGTCATTCTCCTAATGACATGACCCCGTTATCAACAACATCCAATGTTCATGATCAGGAAACCTTGATCATCTATTTAATCAACGGGCTAGTTAAAAGAGAGGCTTCACTAGGAACGTTGGTTTGTTTATTAATCACACATGTATCAACGTTTCCGGTTAATACAATTCTAGCATGAGAAATAAACATCTATCACAAACAAGGAATAACATAATAAACACTTTATTATTGCCTCTCGGGCATATTCCCTTCACCCTTTGCCGCACCACCCTCCTAGGGGGACTCGGATTGGACTCCCAAGTGGAGTCCAATCCCAAGTGGAGTCCAATCCCCTCCCCCCACCTTTTTATTTTTCTTTTCCCGCTCATTTATTTCTCAAATAAATTTAGGAAAATTCCAACGAAAATCTTGTGCACTTTGTGAGACCATGGGCTCCACCTGGCATTCCACTAACTCCAAATCCGGGTCTTGGTGAGCCACTTCTTCTTCGGATTTGATTCTGACAGAGGGCCGCCATAACTCATCCAGAAAGACATTAGGCGGAACCGGCTCTCGGAGCGAACCTAGTCTGGAAAGCGCATCTGCTGCCTCGTTCTTTCTCCTATCAATGTGCTCCACCTGATACCCAGAAAAAGACCCGGCTACCTTGTCCACCTCTCTGCGATATGCTACCATGGTTGCATCCTTTCTGTCCTATGTTCCTGAGACCTGCTGTACCACGAGATCCGAGTCTCCGTAGCACCTTATCCTCTTGATGTTCATTTCCTTTGCTACTCGTAGTCCATGTAACAGAGCCTCGTACTCGGCCATGTTGTTAGAGCAGTCGAAATGAATTTGTAACACATAACTCAACTTGTCTCCTTTTGGTGATGTAAGTACCACCCCAGCTCCTGACCCCTCGTACTGCTTGGAACCATCAAAATGCATCACCCAAGACTCTGAACTTTGCATCGTTATGGGCATGCTTGTGTGAGTCCAATCGTTGACAAAATCGACTAAAGCTTGAGACTTGATTGCAGACCGGGGCTCATAGTTGATGTGGTAGTCTCCCATCTCAATGGCCCACTTGGCCACCCTGCCTGTTGCGTCTGAATTTCTTATGATATCTGCCATTGGAATTGAGCTTACCACCGTGATAGGGTGTTCCTGAAAGTATGGCTTCAATTTCCGGCTGGCCATGAATACTCCAAAAACTAGCTTTTGCCAGTGAGGGTATCGCTACTTTGTTCCGATAAGACCTCGCTCACATAGTAAACCGGCCTTTGCACCGGGTGATCCTTCCCATCCTCCTTGCGCTCAACCACAACCAATGCGCTAACTGCCCGGGGCCTAGCCGCAACATACAGTAACATAGGTTCCTTGGGACCCGGTGCAGCCAGAACCGGTGCCTCAGATAACTGCTTTTTCCGAGCCTCGAATGCTTCGTCCGCCTCTTGGTCCCATACGAACTTGTCTGTTTTCTTCAAGAGTCGGTATCGGGGTATCGCTTTTTCTCCGAGCCGGGATATAAACCGGCTTAACGCGGCCACGCATCCCGTAAGCTTCTGAACATGCCTCAGCTCTTCCGGCTTTTTCGAGCTCTGGATGGCTTTGATTTTTTCCGAGTTAGCTTCGATTCCCCGCTCAGAAACGATGAAACCGAGTAATTTCCCCGCAGGAACCCCAAACACGCATTTGGTCGGGTTAAGCTTCATCTGGTATCTCCTCAGGTTCTTGAATGTTTCTTTCAGGTCATCAATGAATGTTTCTGCCTTCCTTATTTTGATCACCACATCATCAACATAAGCATGGACGTTGCGTCCAATCTGATCCTCGAAGCACTTCTAAATGCACCGTTGGTATTTTGCACCTGCATTCAATCCAAAGGTCATAGTTTTATAGCAAAAGGCCCCAAAAGGGGTTATAAATGATGTTTTCTCCCAGTCTTCCTTTCTTAGTTTTATCTGGTGATACCCGGAATAAGCGTCGAGGAAGCATAATAGGTCACTTCCCGCGCGACTGCGTCTATGATCTGATCTATCCTTGGAAGGGCAAATGGATCCTTTGGGCAATGCTTATTGAGACTCGTACAATCTATGCGCATTCTCCACTCATTGTTCTTTTTCAGTACTAAAACCGGGTTTGCCAACCAGTCCGGGTGAAAGACCTCAATGATAAAGCCGGCTGCTAGGAGCCGAGCTATCTCTGGCCCTATAGCCTTTCTCCTTTCCTCATTCATTTTTCTCAGGCCCTCCTTCACTAGCCGAGACTTGGGATCAACATGCAAGCTGTGCTCAGCGAGCTCAGTCGGGATACCCGGCATGTCACTCGGCGTCCAGGCGAACACGTCCTGATTTTCGCGAATAAACTTTATGAGTGCCTCTTCCTCCTCATTACCCAGGTTAGAACCTATAGCAAACTGTTTGGAAGAGTCGCCCTCAATAAAAGCCACCATCTTCGTGTCTTGCGCTGCTTTAAACTTGGATCTCTCATCGTCCGTGTTTGGTTTCTTCAAAGCTGTTCAATCTTCCGGGTCTACCTGAGACCGGTAATACCTGAGTTCTTCCTTCGCACAAGCTTGTTCTGCAAGTGCCGCATCTCCCTCATCACACTCGGCTTCCACTGCCCTGTTCCCATGTATAGTGATAGTTTGTTTAGGACCCGGTATTTTTAGCTGTAGGTACACATAACACGGCCTAGCCATGAATTTGGCGTAAGCCAGACTTCCGAACAGCGCATGATAAGGACTAAGCAATTTCACCACCTCGAATGTGAGCCACTCTACTCTGTAGTTATACTTTGATTCTCCAAAAGCAACCTCTAGTGTAATCTTTCCCTCAGGGCAGGCCGAATATTCTGGCACAATTCCGTGGAAAACTGTGGAACTTTTATGCAACTGAGACTCCTTGAGCCCCATACGTAAAAAGGTTTCCCAGTATGGGATATTGATGCTACTCCCACCATCCATCAAAACTTTCTTCAGTTCGTAACCATTGACATGTGGCGCTACCACCAAAGCTAGCACACCCGGATGTTCTATTGCTTCCGGGTGATCTCTCCTTCTCCATGTTACTTCTTGATCTGACCATCTCAGGTATCTTGGGACACCCGAGGAAACTGAGTTTACCGCTCTCTTGAGCACCTTTCTCTCCCTTTTGGAGGTCCCAGTGGTGTGGACATGGTATTACCCTAATTTCTTTGGATTAGCCTGAAAGCCACCCGCACCACCCTGGTTATTACCCGGATTACCGCCTCCTGCGTTGCCAGCGGGGGGGTGGTCCGTTGCCCGGGTTTCCACCCAGACCCGGTCCTCCTCCCCGGCCTGCGCCTCGCAGGGCCTTCTGTATCTCCTCGTTTTTCCATCTCTGTAAGTCCACGCATTGCTCCAACGAATGATTAGCCGGCTTGTCGTTCCTACTATGACGCGGGCAAGGCATCCTGAAGGCTTCTATGTGGTTAGCCGGCCGTGGTGGTCCTTGATAATTGCCTCCTCTGTTGAAGTTTCCTCCATTGAAGTTTCCATCTACCCTAGGCCTTGGGAATCCGGCCTCAGTACTGGCGACTAACTCGGAGTTTTCCTCGTACGGACGTTTATGCTGGTTGTTTCCGTTAGCGCCTCCATTATTACCCGGCGTAGCGCTGTTGCCGGGTTTCCCATTACTGCTCATGTTAGCCTTCCCTTTCTTTTCCTCTATGTCCTCTTCCATGGTATCAGTGGAGGCATGCTTCTTGCACGCGTCCATTAATTCCCCCATAGTGATTTCCGACACGTGCCTACTGGATTTCATGCGCACCAATTTCTGCACCAAGGGCGTGTATCTGAATGTCTTTGCCATAGCTTGTATTGCGTCTTTTGGTTGAATATCTGTGGAAGAATGAAGTATCTCCATAACCCGGCGTACCCAGCTGCGTGCCGATTCTCCTTTTCTTTGGATACATCTATCCAAGTCATCGACTGTATATAGTTTCCTGCATGTTCCATGAAAATGTCTGATGAAAGCCGATTTTAACTCACTCCACGAATTGATGGATTTTTCAGGCAGGTTGTTGAACCATAATTTTGCTGCTCCTTCAGACATCATAAGATATATGAACTTGGCTTGGAGTTTTTATGATGCATTGCGGATAGACATTGCCATCTCATAACTGCTCAACCAGGTCTCAGGATCCATGGTTGGCTCGTAATTGACAACTTTACCCGGTTCCTTGAATTTATCCGGTTATGGCTCAGCTCTGATGGCATCTGACAGGCACTTGGGCCCGGCTAAATTTGTCAGTACCGGCCTTGCGCGGGAAACATGAGATTCGGCGGGCACTGCAGGGGGTACGCCACCTGCTGGCCCTCGCACCGCAGACCCGGCCATACGCCTTGCCCGAGAACTGTCAACAATTGCTTGAGCCGCCGAGACCGCGGGGGCTACTGGCCTGTGAGGAGGAGGCGGCATTTGCCGCTGCTCTGCCCTCCATCGCGCGGAGCTTGATTGAATATTCCTCGTATTTCCGGGTTGCCGGCTGACATACGACGTCCCGTGTAAACCGCTTCTGTTGTCCGGGTATTAACCTGCTGAGCCACCGTGGTCTGCGGCATCTCTATAGCTCGCCGGGTCTCAATCGCCTGGGGCGATTCTCCTAATGGAATACGGTCGAGCGCTAAAGTCGCAGCGGACACGTTATACATGGGATTATTGAAGTGACCCGGTGGGGTGTGGAATCGTGACGGTGGTGGCGTCGCATTGCCTCCAAGGGTCCCGGCGGGTAACGCGGGTAACCCGGCTGGCACGTTGGCCGGCTGTCCCCCGAGCTTCGCTCCCTGATGCCCGGTTCCCTGATTCACAGCCGGAATTGGCTGGTCTTGGGGTGTAATAAACAGCGTGGCCGGCTGTAGATTTCCACCTGCCGCCGTTAACCTCGTCTGATGCCTCTGATTATATATCCTAGTTGTTTGAGCCTGAATACGATCCTCCAATTCTTCCAACTCACGCTGGCGTGCGGCCATCCCTTTCCTCTCAGCTTCTACTTCCCTTCTTTGTTGTTCCAATGCCCGGCGGGCTACATCTAGATCTCGGGCACGCGCCGCTGCGTTTTCTGGGGTTATCACCATTGCCAATACTGTGGGGTCCAAGATCAGATTATTCCTGAACAGAGCCGGGTTTTGCGGATGTGAAGTTCCTGCTCCTGCTGCTCTGTTTTCCATGAATCCGAACGTGTTCCTGAGATGCGCATTTTCCCCTGTCTCGCTGGTAACCGATGCCGGCTCACCATCAACCCGTGCTATGAACGGGTTTCCGTTAGCCGGTGTTCGTTGCTGGGCCAGCGCTTGCGCCGCACCAGTCGCGGCTGCCGACACATCACCCTGATTAAGATTTATTGCAGGTGCTGTATAAACCGCGACTCGGCGCGCAATGCCTCGTGAAGACTCGCATTCTTCCTCTTCGTCGCTATCATCTTCATACCGATCTTCGAGCAGATCCAAGATAGATTCGGTGTCATCTTCTCCAATAACCCGGCCACACGGGGTCCATACCGGCTCCTCCGGCTGTTCCCTCTTCGTGGTGGGTTCCTTCTCCGGCTCTGCTGTCCCGACCGACTCTTCTCCGTCCGATTGAACACAGGTATCATCCCCTGACACAGAATCATACTCATTATGGTCAGAAACAAAACCAGACGCACGTACCATGCCGACGAAGACGTTGATCCGGCCGATCGTGATAACAGATCCGGTTTCCAGCTCATCCGACTCTGGCCCCCAGCCAAAGTCGTCTACAATCTTCTCTCCTCCGGGGTTGGTGACGATCTCGCCGATGACGAGATTCTTCATGCTTTCCCGAGCTTCTCCCATGACGTAAACACATTTGGACGTAGGCCCCACGGTGGGCGCCAACTGTCGCGGGATATTCACGGCAGACGTTACCGTGGGTAACTTAGGTTGGGGCGAATCGACTCTGGTGTTTGGGAGAGGGTTTAGCTCAGAGGAAATCATGTCCACTAGCAATCTAGGGTTCCTGGCTATAATGTCGCCGAAACTCCAATCTAGGGTTACAAGCTCGAATCCTTCTCTTTCTCTCGAAACTCAAAAACCTGGTCTCTTTGCCCTAGAAGCCGGTTTATATAACACCCGGCTTCCTAACTTTTCCATACAAGGTACTTTCCAGAATCCCACTCGGGATCCGCGCATAACCCCAAAACCCCTACCGTGACCCCCAAGGCACGAGTTACAAGGCACGCGCTTCCTTTCAGGTCTTCTAGAACTTCTTTCCTCTTGGGCCGGGTCTCGCGCAGTCTCTCTTGGCCGGGTCTCGCCCAGACATGGGCCTACCGGGTTATCATCCCCCCAACAGTATTCATTGGCATCCACATAACTACCTTACACTTAGATTGTTAATTGAGATATAGCTGTTATGATCTGGTAAAAATAATTTAAGATTGGTACCATATTAGTGAAAATTAAAATTGAGTCCTATTGTAGATTTTTGGTATTTCCTACCTAGCTCCATATGATTAATGATTGATTGATCTAGAGAGCAACTAATTCCTACTTAGAATCCAGAGTCATGGTTGCTTACATATTACTTTATCTTCAAAAGAATGTTTTGTTGATCAAGGTGATTTAGGAACTGAAAAGAATTGTTTTCAGAAACAATCAAGTGAAACATATATTGATATCTAGAAACTTATTTGTGGCAACATGACTGGGTATAATTTCGCGTGACAATGTTTGCTTATATTATCTGAATATATGCAATGATTGAAGACGCTAGGTGTTTGAATATTACAAGAAGTTGGGCGCTAAAAATTATTCTCTAAATTCCTTCCTTCGAGCTATAGTAGCTTAATCATAAAATTGTTATGATGGGATGGATTAAAAGTATGGGTAAAGTCGTTTACCTTACTTGGAGATTGCTAAGAGTGGAATCTAGAAGAATACTATTAATATGGTGATATTAGTAGAACAATCAAACTCAAATTATGACTCAATGGGTGATAGTATATGACTAACACACCAAAGAAAAATGAGCTAGTACGACTAGCATTGTTTGATGTTGAATGATTCTTCTCTAAAGGAAAGGGAATATTGAAAATGGAATTACAAAAAGATATATGGCAGAAAAAGAAGATAATTGGAAAAGTCCAGCTCAGGAGTATATGTTTGATATACAAGTTATAGATGTATTACTAGTTAACAAAGTATTTTTGGGTATTTTGATACCACATTGGTTGGTATGAGTTGTCATACAAAGCAACGCAATGCAAGAAATTCAAGGGTCTAAAAGGAACTAGTAATAGATGTGGAATCGATTATGACAAGAACATAAATAAAGTGTTATTGTGTTCATTGTCGTATCGAACCAAACATTCAAGATTTATTTTAAGAACTTAATAAGTTGTTATTTTGTTCTAGTCTTTTGTGAGAACAAATGAGATTGTTCAAACTATGACCATATTCCATAATTGATGGATATGTTAATATAAATCATGTTGGTAAAGTAAACATCTATAAGACTAAATGCTAAATGTTGCAAGAGGTAAAAGAGTTTCACTTAAAATATGACACCACCATTTTAGTTCATATCGGAAAGAAAAACATGAAGGAACTCCATATTGATGGACTTTTGGAGTCATTTTGTTTTGAATAAATTGACACTTGTGAGACCTCTTCCAAAAGATGACTAAAATTCCGTTCATAGGCCAAAGTAGAATGGATGACTAATTTAGTGGAGATTATACATATTGATTTATATAGTCCATTATGTGTATTCATGTATGGTGGATTAATTTTTCCATCATAAAATTGTGTCGATGATTTGAGTAGATATGTGAGTATATCTATTTAAAGAGAACGGAGGTTGACATTTTGAATTGGTTCAAAAGGTTGTTAATATGAAGTAATAATCATTGTAACAAGATAATCTAGTATTTATGATTGGATCATAAAGGATAAAGTTTGAGTTACATGTTTAGCAAAACATCTGAGGAGTTGCAGAATTGTTCTACAACTTATACTTGTCGAATACCCCACATTAGTTTGGAGTATTCAAAAGACAAAATCAAACCTTGTTGGACATGGTAAGATTTATAAAAAAGACCATTATAATTTTGTAATTTATACATTAGTGACAACCGCTTTTTCACTGAAAAGAGCACCATCATAATCCGTTGAAATTGACAACATATAAGATATGGTTTGGGTAGTGACCCGAATTGTCATTTTCTTGAGTTTTGGTATGCATAGCATGTGTAAAATGTTTACAACCAAAATAGGATAAATATATGTTTATAAGGTTATCCCAAATAAAACATTGGGTATTTCTCCTATCACCGAACCAAAAGACAAATGTTGTTTGTCAGAAAGGGTTGATTTCTCGAGAAACTAGTTCTTGCAAAACAAGTGAGTGGGAGGACAATACAAACACAACGAGATTAGAGAATCTGTGTTATCATGTCAAGAGTAGCGCAACATTGGAAGTTGTTCCGGGGTTTCCTATTTTGACTAAGTAGAAGACACTACAAATGTTGTAGATACTTCAAATGAGTTTGCGAACTGAACCACAAATGTCCAAAAACTTTATACTTAGACCAACTTATGGTTTAAGAGTAAAGTGGTGTTTAGATAACAAAAGGACCTGGGCCTTATAAAGGAAGCAAATGATGGGCCCTGACTTCGTAAAATTGACTATGATTCATTATATCCGCCATAGTATCCCTGTATGAATATCAAGTATGTGACTTGGCAGTCCTTTCGATAGGCTTGATGCCTAACGATAGCAAAAGGGTCTATATAGCGACAAAGACATGAATTTTTACATCCTTTGAAAGTTGTACTTATCGAAAAGTTGTTTTCGACGAAGTTCAAAGAGTTGACTAAAACAAGATTTTGATCTTCCTTAGTGATGTTTTAGTCTTTGCGGATAGTTCTAGCAAAAGTTACATATTATGATATGGCAGTTGAATAACAAAACCAACTCTCCTCTCGAGTAAGTTTGATCAAATATGTGTACTTGACACAGTCTGAGAGTTTTGTCAAATTCAAAAGGTTGCTAGAAAGGTATACACACTTCAATGGTTGAAGTGAGCACAACGAAGTTGAAATCTTTACCTTAATGAAGTTATCAAAAGAGTTTGATTCCATCATGAACGATAAAGATGCTTGTAGAGTTACAAGAAATTAAGTGGGAGCGCTATGACATATTTCCAATACTATAATAGATGAAATATCGAAATGACAAGAAGGAGTTCTTGTCACATGGAAAATAATTGAGAAGATTCAAGTGTTTTGACACATGGTGAGCATCATTGAAATCGAGATTTCTAAGTCATGTTTCCATGTTATGTACACAACCGGATGAGTCCTATGCTATAAAATGTTATAGCAGGATAATTCATATGATGATTTGACAACAGTGGGAGAGATCCTTATGTCATTTTAGAAATGCTAAGGATATGTTTTCCTATGTAGTAATGACAAAATATTAGTTGTAATATGTTACACTAATAGTCTTGTCATTTATTCAAGTAATTTTATCTCAATTAAAATATGTGATGAAGGGTAGCACAATAGGCTAGAAGAAAGTTCCATGTTGGATTTGAAAGAGTTTCAAAATTAAAATATTGTGACAGATACTACAACAAAGGCTAAAGTATATCGTTGTGTTGACAACTGATAATAAGCGTATTTTGTGTCAAAGAGTTCTTTATTGAACTTGGTGAATTTCCAAGAATGCTGACACTATGAAGCTACATTTTCAAAATGTTAGTAACATTGGTTTAAGCTGAGGAATTAAGGTCTCACCGGAACTTGGTGAATTTCCAAGAATGCTAACACTATGAAGCTACATTTTCACAATGTTAGTGACATTGGTTTAAGCTGAGGAATTAAGGTTTCACCGATTGACCAAATATATACAAAGCCATCCCATTAGAGAATGAGTGATGCGTGTAGACGCAAAGAACATGCAAATACAATAGGACCAAAACAGTTCAGATCTTTTTGATGATGTTTACCACATGCGAAGCATGGTAATAACACTGGAATGCCATATGTGTTAAGTGCTTCCAGACTAGATTATTAACTCTAGTGCAAGTGGGAGACTGAAGGGAATATGCCCGAGCGGCAATAATAAAATGGTTATTATCTTATTCCTTGTTTATGATGAATGTTTATTTCTCATGCTAGAATTGTATTAACCGGAAACGTTGATACATGTGTGTTTAATAAACAAACAATGGTTCCTAGTAAAGCCTCTCTTTTAACTAGCTCGTTGATTAATAGATGATCAAGGTTTCCTGATCATGAACATTGAATGTTGTTAATAACGGGGTCATTTCCTTAGAACAATGATGTTATGAACATATACCCAAAGTGAATATAGCAATGTGATCAAGTCATTAAGTTTACATTGTTATATCAAACATACGAAGTAACTTATTCCTTAGACCATGAGATCATGTCAATCATTGATACCGGAAGGGTGCTTTGATGTCATCAAATGTCACACCGTAAAAGGGTGACTATAAAGGTGCCGTTAGGTATTTGGAAAGTATTAGTTGAGGATCATGGATCAAAAGTGGGATTTGTCCATCCAAATGACGGAGAGATATACTGTGGGCCCTCTCGGTGATATCATATCGACACCGCTTGCAAGCACGTGACTAGGTCACAAGGATATCATATCACGGAAAAGAGAAAAGAGTACTTGTCGGTAACGAGATTGAACAAGGTATGGTTGATACCAATGATCGAATCTCGGACAAGTAAAATATCGCGAGACAAAGGGAATAGTTCACGACGTTGATGGTTCACACGATCACGAGAGTCATCGTTGAATATATAGGAGTCATCACGGATCTCCAGATCCCGCTTTTGATTATTGATCGGAGAGGAGTCTCGATCATGTCTATCTTATTCGCGAACCGTAGGGTGACACACTTAAGGTTCGATAACGCGTTTGAGAGGATACGGAATATCGAAGAATATTTTGGGCAGCACCAAAATTGTTTCGGGGAAAATTGAAATAGTTCAAGGGGTTTTTGGTCGAATGGTTGTTGATAGAATTAACAAATGATTCGAGGTGCTATATGCTAATGTTTGTTAATAGAATTAACAAATATAAATAAAGAAATAAAAATGTTTTATTTATTTATTAAAGGAAAACCTTTGGATTTTCCAAGTGGGAAATAATGGGAGCATGAGTGGGTGTGAGTGGACCTTCCACTCACATGAAGAGGGAACAGCCGGAGGAGCCACCATGGCTGGCCGCACCCCCTCTTGGGCTGCCTCCCCCTTCCCTGTAAAAGGAGGGTGAGAGCTCCTCTTCTCAACACAATTGTCCCACCTCCCTTCCACTTCACCCGTTGCTCAATTCCATCGTTGCCGGCTTAGCGAAGCCCTGACCGTGGGATTCTTCACCACCACCACGTCATCGTGCTGCTGGAGTTCCGGGGGTTCCTCTACTTCCGCGCCCCGCTGGATCGAGGGAACGGAGGTCGTCATCAACCGTACGCGTGACCGATCACAGAGGCACCGCCGGATTGCGGTGCACATCTTCTCGCTATCGGGATTGGTGTGAGTACGACTACGCCAACAACGAGATTTGATCTCGTAACGCTTTGTGTCTTCGAGGGTATGTGTTGTCCTTAACTCTCTGTCTGCCCATTGCACTAGTAGGAAAAGCCTTATAGACACCAGCTTAGCGCCGGAGAAGTGACTTTGGTGTTGGCTAGCGCTATTACCGCTAGCGAAGCGATTTGCGTGCTCGCCAGCGGTACCACGCTTACCGCTGGCAAACAGGCCAGTTGGTTCGCCAGCGGTAATAGTGGAACTAGGGGTGAGCTGTGCGGCAAGTACCGCTGGCGAACATTTTTTTTGTTCGCCAGCGCTATGTATCTTACCGTTGGCGAACAGGGTTTGGTTCGCCAGTGCTAAGTATACCGCTGGGCAACACGCCGCTTCGCCAGCGCTAACCTTACCGTTAGCCAACATTTTTTGTATACGACGTCGAAAAAACGCGTTTAATATATAAAAAACGGGTTTGATATGTGGGTAGGGTTTACCCGGCCAGCTTTTCATAGATTTTTCAAATTCGAAAAGGAAAAAAAGTTATATGGGAGAGAAGAAATTTTCCTACAAAATCAAATTAATAAAAAAATTCAAACTTCAAAAAATAAAAAATAAATAAAAAAAGATATGGATGTCATATTTGGATTCCTCTTATTTTTCTAATCAATTTATACATATCATTTGTCGAATTCCAATTTACAGATTTGTAGATATGAATTTTTCAATATTAAATGACAAAAATCAAAAAATATTTAAATTTATTTTATTGCTATTTGAATTCAAGATTATCACTACTTACTCATTTTTGCTTACTTAAATAAGTTTTTCGATTCAAAACGAGAAGGCGTGTAACACTATGATCCAGTTAAGAGGATTGATAGTACTATACTAACAACGAAGTATGAGTTGTTCCTAGGTAGCTCATAGGGAACGAACTAAGAAGTTAAGCGTGCTGGGGCTAGAGTAGTGGAAGAATGGGTGACGGAGCGGGAAGTGGATAATTAAAACTAAAATAAAGCAAAAAAAAAGAAAAAAAATTCTACACTGCGATTAAAGGTTCCCCAATTCAAATGTTTCGAAATTTTGAAAAAAAAATAATGGGAAAAAAATATTTCACCTGTTCGCCAGCGGTAGCTGAATTCTGTTCGTCACTGGTAAGGCTTTTCCTACTAGTGTTGCCACTTGTCTTTTAGCAATAGAATGAAACCGTAATTTCTGCTTGTTACGTTTAGATGAAACAAGTGTCCATTCATTATCCTTCTCACGAATCTAGTCAGAATACTCACGTTTCCAATTAGGACCCCCAAAACTCCAATGCATTGTCCGGTACTCCATTTTTCGCAGGCAAAGAGGAATGGACGAAGAAATACTTCATCATGCAACAGAAGAAGCTCGAGATAAAGGAGGAAAACGCGAAGACAAGGGCCATGGAAGGCGAGACAAGGGCCATGGAGGCCGAGATCAAGAAGAAAGTGGACGAGCTCGCTCTGGCCGCCCAAGAAGCCTAGATCATGGACATGGGCCTGAGCAGTCTGACCCCAGGAAGAAGGCCTACTTCGAGAAGAAAAAGCACTACATGGAGCGCGACTGATGATCTTTCTCGCCCCCTTTTGTATGCCTGCCAACATGGCCTGGACCGTTGTCGGCGTGGCCTAAACTGTGACATCCTTTTGTTATATTGTCACATTGAAATGTCCTTAGAGAAGACCCAACACCCCCCCCCCATCAGACGATTTTGGTTCGGATTTGGTCCTCTTGGGGCAGTCACGGACGAAAATCTAGGCGGACAGTGGATTATAGTACCCCGCATACTAGCTAGGGATTCTTCATTCATATGGCCCGAAGGCCAGTTGATCATACACACACACACACAAAATATTAACAAAAAAACCTAGCTACTACTGCTAGATGCCAATGCCACCGCCGCCGCTGTAGTCGCCGACGCCGCGGACCTTCGCCTACTCAAGTATAAAGTACTCGGGCTCCGGCCACCCCGATGCAGGCGCCCAGCCCTGTGCCGCCATGCGGTCCTCCCACGGAGACCACGAGACATCATCGACGATGAAGGCCTGGAGTGCAGCTTCCAAATCTGGCCACATCTGGATCTCCTCCTGCTCCGATGCATAGAGGGTGTGGCGGAGGGCCTCCTCCCGTGGCTTCTCCGGTCCGGCAGGCGGCGCGTCCTCCTGTGTTTCATCGCCGGGCGGTGCCTCCTCCTCCTCCTCGTCTTCTTTGTCATCGTTGAGGCCGCCAGGTACTCTCCATCGGAGTCCGAGGACCTCTCCTAGATGTCGTAGAGCTGGGCACCGGCGGCTCGAGGATCCGACGAGCTCAGCCGCCACAACACCGGGAGCCTCACTGCCGGCCACGGCAGCGGGGTGCGCTCCCGTTAGAAGAGGGAAGTCGTGTCCACATAAACATGGAACGACGCCGTCGCTCGACCACCAAAGCGCCGGTTCCCGTTGCTCGCCATGTCTCCGGGCGGGGAGCTAGCTAGGGTTTTGTTTGAGGGTCTAGGGCAAGGGTGGAGTGGACGAGTGGGGACGAAAGCGACGCGGTCCCATTTAATAGGACCGGTCAAAGGGAAGCGAGGCGGCCACGCCCGGGCACGGGGGCCAGGTAGGACGCAGTATCGTACGCTGACTCGACCAAACGTGGACCAAACTTGTTGGTGCAGAGTTGGTCTATCTCCGTCCTTGGTCCGTTTGTGGGGATCGTTGGGATAGGGTTTTCGACCAAATACCGGTCCACAAAGTGAAACATGCCAAAATTTTTGATTTTGGGGGCGTAGGTTCGCTGTTAGAGAGAGCGCGCAAGGCACATGGACCGCAAATGTTGTTCCATGACAGTCTCTCTTCTTCGTTGGTACCGTAGTAATGCTTTGAATTCTAGATGTGATAATGGAATCCTTGTTATAATAGAAATAGAGGAATGATTTGCTTCCCTGTACGGTATTCAACCAGTTCGTTGAACCTTTTGAATCACTTTGGTCCAACTGTGGCGCGAATTTTTACATAAATAACCTTTTGGCGCAGAAAATTCACACTCTAACCCCCCCAAACCAGAAATCGGAAAATAACCCTTTTGCTTAACGCCCGCCACGAGGGCATTATGCTCCATAGCTCAACGCCGCAGGTTCGGGGCGTTATGGACCGTGCCACCGTGGAGCCGTAATCCGACGTGGCAGAGAGCTTAACGCCCCCGACGAAGGCGTTATGCTTCTTAACGCCTTCCCTCAAGGCGTTATGCTTCTTAACGCCCCGAACGGGGGCTTTAAGCCCTGTGAATTAGCACAGGCGCACGGCCCCCTCCCGAACTAGTTTCTTTTTTCCCTCTCTCTTGTTTTTGAGGAAGAACACGAACTACCCCGCCGCCCTACCCCTTTTTTCTCCAAAATCCGTCGACTTTTGGGAAGATCAGAGGCCATTTGTTAGGAATTTGGTTCCCTAAGGAATCCCAAAGGTATTGCCCCACTTTTCCCCTCATTCTATTGGTTGAAACTCTCACTTCTCATTCTTTAAATTTTCCCGATCCCTAATTTATCTAGTTTCTTAGCTATTAAGTTTGTTAGTACTAGGTTGCTAGTAGTGGATTAGTATGTTTCTAAGTAGTTATAATGATATTTGTACTACCATTATTGAAACCCTAGGTTTTAGTACTAGATTAGTTGATTTGTAGTAATAAGTTACTATTAGTATTAGTAGTTTAAATTAGTAATAGTAGAATGCTATTATTATATTCTTAGGTTCCTATTAGTAATAGTAGTTGAAATTTTAGTTCATATTATTGCGAAATTTATTTCATTCTAAATTCTAATTCATTATAATTTTGATGTGGTTTTAGTAGTAGATTGATAACCTTAATAGTTTTGATGTGGCCTTTTGGTTGGAATGTTTGGCACATTATATTTGAACAAGGTAATAACACTTTGGTTCTTGTATTGTTAGATGACAAGGAGCACAAAACGCAAGGATGCCTCCGGTACTAGTAAGGGCAACACTGTGAAGACCAAACCAATGAAGGCAACTAGTTCAAAGGGAAAGAAGGTGAAGTATAAAGATTACATGACCATGGGTTTGCACGAATGGGAAGACGTCAGGATGAAGGTAGACCCTTATTTGACACCGAGAGAGAAGCTAGCCGATACTCGGTTTTGGAACAAACAACAAGCTAAAGTGTTTGAAGTTGTGATTCTAAAAAAGAGCACAGAGATTGTGAGCCAGAGGCACGTTGATTTTGAGTACATCAGGGGTTACGAATATCAGTTTGGAAATATCACTTCCATCTGTGAAAACATTGGTGTTAAGAAGATCATGGAATTTCAACAAGCCTATAATGCTGATGTGGTGAAACAATTTTATGCAACCGTGTTCTTCATGAAAGATCGGCACAAGACAATAAAGTGGATGTGCGGTGAAGACATGCATAGTGCCCCTTCCTCGACTTTGTCAAAGCAATGGACTATGGGGATCAATATAGAAGGGGGAGATCAGTTGAATGATATGGTCAGGGTGCTCCGCCAAGCAAGACATGCCTTAAGTTTCATTACCCCAATGGCACATCCTCAAAAAACATTGGTAAAATTGTTCGACTGAACGCAAGGTATTATTATTTGATGAAGCTCCTGAACGTGAGAATTTGTCCCAAGCCTGGCAATCTAGGCGAAGTTAGCGGTCATGTCATCCAGGTATTGTTCCATAATCGTAATTCCAATGCTCCGATAGATGTGATGAAGTGGATGTACGAGACTATGAAGTATGTGGTCAAGAACCGGCGGTCTCTTTTCTATGCACCATACATCTATGCATTCATCAAGTATGTGAGGGCCGAGTGGTGCAGTGAGCTAGCGCCACTTGAGGAGTTGTTTCCAGCAAATGTGCCCCATCACTCATATCAACCCAAGGCGAAGCGCGTCTCAAGAGTCGTTGATGCGGGTGCATCATTTAGTGGTACGCAGGGCAACCCTAGTGTGCTACGGGAATTTTTCAGCAACCTTTGGAACATGTGCAAAGCCAACTATAGCCGGACCCATCGGATGCACAAACTTGAGAAGAAGCATTTCAGGGAGTTTTGGAAGGACCAAAGGCAACATGGATTCAACGATGTTCCTAACGATGGGGACAACTTGGCTGATAGTGACGCAGAAGATTACCCTACACCACCGCTTACCGATGATGACTTCCGCGGTTGGGGTGGTGCACTTCCTAACTTCGGTACCGGCCAAGATGACGGCGCCAAGATGACGACCAAGAGGACGACCAAGAGAACCACCAAGATGACGGTGATTGTAACACCTGGGGTGTTACCCTAATAGGAAGTTGTTTGTTTTCTTTTGCTTGCATCACATGCATCACATGAGCATTGCATTCTGTTTTCAAAAAACAAATCAAAATGCAAAACAATTTAAACTTTCACACCTTGTTCCAAAATTTCCAATTTCAAAATTGCAAGCTAAACCACTCATTTGTTTTTCAATAGTTTGAAGTTGTTTTAATCAAAATTGCTTGTTAATAAAATTGTTCCTTTTATTAAAACCCTAATGGAAAATTCAAAAATCCAAATCAAATCAATCCTACTTATCATATTTCAATATGGGTTTAAAGATTAAAATTTGGCAAACCAGTTAAATTCAATAATGTTTAATTGCTTGAGCTTATTAACTAGAATTTGCTCCAAAATTCCCAAATCAAACATTATTGGAAATTCAAATAACCACTTAAAAACTCAACTGAATCTTTCAAACCCTTGGACCTAATATTCACAATTACTTTAGTTATTGTTTTGCAAATTAATAAAATTTAATTATCAAATAAACACCCCAAACTCTATTTGGAAAATTCAACTAAAAACTATTAATCCAATTAAAATTTCCAACTTGTGAAATAATGTAAACATTTGCTTAAATTTCTATTTTGAACATTAACACAAATAATTCATAAAAGAAAACCCTAAACCCCCCCCCCCCAAATCCTTATTCCTTTTTCTCTCTCTCTCTTCCTTTCATCATTTACAATTGGAAAGAAAAAAAATCAAAAGCCTAAAAAAAATTTGGAGGGAGGCAGCCAGCCCACCTGGTTTTTTTCAGCTCACCCCCCCCCCCAAGCCCAATTACTTCTGGCCCGCTACCCCTCCCTGTTTGTCGTCTTCTTCCTTCAGTACGATCACAGTCACCACCACAGGATCTCACCTCCCCCTCCTCGATGTGATGCCGTACCTATCTCCTCTCCCCATAAAGCTACCACAGCCACCCCTCTGCCCTAGCTTCCTCTAGCCCTAGCGCCACCAGCTTCCCCTCCCCTCTTCCCTCTGAACCTCCCTCCTCTCTGTCTCTGTAGCTCACCGCAACCCACCGGAGCATCCACCGTCGCCGCAACCCCACAGCCCCCGTGAGCCAAGCTGGGAGGTGGAGCAGCACCACCCCACCTCCCTCTTCCTCATCGAACACGAACCCCAGCCGGAACAGCACCATGGCGTCTGCAGCTTCATCGGGTTCAGTACGGGCGCCGCCGGAATCCTTCGAAATCCGTCGCCTCCGTCCTTCCTCGAGCTTGATCGACGACACCGAGCCCCTCCGGTGAGCCTCCCCTTCCCATTCCCGCCCTTAACTACTGGTTTCGTGTCCGTCTGCGGGTAGTCCCTGTCGGAGATCCTCACTGTCCGCCATGGATGCGAGCAGCGCTTCCCTGTAGCCCGACGCACAGGAGCCCCACGCCACGTCCTCCTCGCCTCCTGGCACGCCACGCACATCACCGCACTCACACGTCCACGCACACACCGCAAGCGCCCCCTTGCTACCCCTCGAGAACGCATCGATCGCGACTGATCCCCAGCAACTGCCGCATGTTCCTTCTCTGAACCTGTTCGTCTGAATTTTGCTGTTAACTGTCAGTTAAGTGGCCACTGCATACTATTTCCTGCTTCCGTATCACCTACCAACAGCAACTCAGCAGCAGCGCAACTGGTTAGCCTCCTTCCGCGCGCCCTACAGATCCCGGGTTTGAGCCCCGCGGAGGGAATAAAAACCCCAATTTTTGTCAACCACGCGCAGGGGGTAGGACCCACCCGTCAGTGACCCCACGGCCCCATCACCTTCCACCCGCGCCACGTGTGCGCCGCGTGGCGCTGGGCCCGCACGGCAGCGTCTCAGGCCAGGGGGCACTGGGTGTGAAATGCCCCAGGGGCCCCTGTGTAAATTCTTCTTCTTTCTTTAGGTCCCTGTGAATCACAAAACAGCCCCTGCCTTTTACAATTTGAACCCTAAAAATCAAATAACTATAACTTTTAATTTACAAATCCAAATAATACAAATTTTATATGTATCCCAATCAAAATTTCATGAACTTTTCAAATATGCCTTTTGTTTTCTGTTTTGATTATTTCAAATACCCCCAAATTTCAAATTCAAACAAATCCTCTTAATTTTGGTTAATTCCATAAGTAATTAATACTTAATTCAATTAACTCAAATAAAATATGTTTTCAGTACAAATTCAATGTACTTTCTGTTTATCAACTTGGTTTTGCAATTTGGGCAATTAAAATTAATGTTATTTAATAATCCTTAAATTGTTTAATTAAAATGGCATAATTAATAACTTTCTAATGGTTGCTCCAATTTAAATACTCAAACATGATTTTCATCCAAAATCACATGCCACACTTGAATATCCACTTGTTTTCTGGTTTGCAACAATTAGTTTGAATAATTGTTCCATCTCTTATTTAATACAATTAAATTGGTAACATGCTTAATTAACTCATTTGAAATTGTTTTCCAACAATTAAAATATGTTTTCCATGCCATTTTGAACCACCTTTTCAAATATGAATTTTGTTTCATGATTTGAATAATTAAAATTGCTTGAATAATTTGAACCTTGTTTAAATCATTTAAATTGGCTAAATTCATAACTTGCTCAAATTAAATTATTTTTGAACTAATAAAATATGTTTTCAAACCAGAAAAACATAACCTTTTCAATTATGAATTTGAATTTATGTTTTGAACAAATAAAATCCAAATAATATTCACACTTGAATTAAATTCAATTAAAACCTGTTTAACCTTGTTTAATTCATAATTAAATCATTGTAATTCCTTTTTCAATAATTGAAACATGTAATCCAACTAAAATTTTGTATTCTTTTCAAAAATGAATTTTGTTATTTATTTTGCACAATTTAACTTGGTGAAAACCACAACTATTTATGTAATTCCTTTAAGTAACAAAAACTTCCAAAACTTAATGAGTGAATTTCTAAATGGGTAAACCTTATTTTCAATTGGTTCTATCGTTGTTATTTTGTTGTTTTCTTCATCCATGCATCATGCTAATCCACTTTCACCTGTTGGTTAGTTGTAAAACAACTATTTCAACCTTAATTCATGGGCTTTTAATATGCAACTCAAATTGCATATGGGTCCATTTAAATCTGTTTATCATGTCAACTAGTTTATTTCTATGCATCCATTAAATTGTCATGCATCCATATCTTGATCATGCTGGATCTTTTGCCGTAGTAGTAATTGTTGCATCCGGTGTTTGTTCGAGGTTCGTTGCTTCTTCCCGGATAGGACGTTGAGATGATGTGAGCAACGACAAGTTCTGTGGATGTACCTCTACTTGCTGGATACCAGGCAAGTATACTCACTTGCTGCCAAATGGCTGCCTTTCATCACTAGTTACCGATTCTTTCCGTTGTTCTTATTCTAGCATGTTGATACGATGCTTGTGTCTCGATCCTATTATATGTTTACCTTGCAGCCATGATATAGCCTTTTCCTTCCACTTCCTATTAATTGTTGTTTGTTTACTCTGTTGGCCCTCGTGTCGTAGTTGCATGCTTAGTGTTGTTTGCGCTCAAGTCTTGTTGTTCCTTTCATATCACCTGTTTAGTTGATAGTTGGGTTTCAATTCAATCAACAACATGTTAATCTTTTGGGTAATAATAATTTGATGATAAGGCACCAGCAGGAGGTCCTTTGTGGTTTTGAGGCCTGCTAGTGTCGACCCTAATAGGAAAAGGGTCTTGTCTACTGATCCATGATGAGCGCACTACCCGCATGTGGGAAGCGAGTATGGGCGCCCCCCTCAATTTGACTCGATTCGCATCTCGTCCAAATCGCCTCATTTAGTTCGGGTTTTCTATTTGCTGCATGCATGATCTTGCGAGCCCTTGGTACCCGGGTGGAACTTTCGTAGTCGGCATATAGGGGGACACGTTCTTAGAGTGCTATGAGGGTCCATTTTCTTCTGGGCTCGATTAGCCGTGCGCCCAAGGTGCTTTGGGCTTGATGCGAAGAAGAGTTGAGTTGTGTTGAGTACCTCGCTTGGTGGGTTGATCCCCCCGTCTGGCGGTGTCGAGACATCGTAGTAGTTTTCATAGACTGGGGTGCCATGAGACTACGGTAGAGACGTGGGGTAACGGGATAGCGTAGTAACACAGAACACGGGATTTACCCAGGTTCGGTACGTCGCGACAGTACGGCGTACCTACTCCTGCACTTCTCACTAATTGGGACTAAAGCCCGTATAACAGGGTTACAGTGTGAGGGAATAGATCTAGCTACTCGACGAGGATGAACTTCCCGGCGAGTTGCGTAGAGCTTGAGCTTGAACCTAGAACCTTGGAACTAAAAGAACTTATGTAATCTATCTCCCGTCCGGCTTTATATAATAGCCGGATTAGGGCTTACAGAGTAGGAAACCTAGAAGACCACGTTTATCTTGTAACTTGGAAAGTAAGGAATCCGTCTTCTCCTCCAAGCCAGATCACGTGGGCCGTGATCCGGGTTCTTCTAGAATCCGGCTTCTGCGCGTCGGACTACTGGGCCGCCCAATGGACCTAAGCCCATTACCATGTAGGCCACCCTGGCAGTCCGGCTCTTTTGTCTACCATCTTCTATACCCCTATTCAGTATATATCCGACAGTAGCCCCCAGGAAGGATCAAAACTCTGAAACTCCGCCTTTCGTCAAATACATTTTGTCCGGGAAAACTTGATTCAGCAGTCTTGATTCTTTCTTCTTTCCTTTTGAAGGGGATGGTAACACAAAACTCGGAACTATGAAAATCCGGCTTTTCTTCTCGCGATCCTTCGCGGAAAAGGAACTTGTGACATCAGCGCCTTAATCATGCTGACGCAAGCGCCGCTTGGTTTCACGCGGGAAACCCTGCAACGTATCTCTGACAGATTCTCACGAGAAACGAGGAGATGGCCATCATTCCTCTGTCGTTCCGTTTCCCGGATTTTCCGGTGGTTGACACGCGTCAAACATCCAACGTTCGAAAGAGCCGTTGGCACGTATCTAGAGGTTTTCAGACTATAAATAGCCGTCCTCGTCGTCATCGGAAATCTTTCCTCACTCCCTCACTGCCCACGCCATTGACGCAACCGCGAGCTCGAGAGCAAGACCTTGCCCCGACGAACCCTTCGCACGCCGGAGCGCTCCAAAACGCACCACCAAAGGATGGCATCTCCGTCGTCCTCACCGGCTCGCGCCTCCATCGACGAACTTTTGGGCGACCTAGATCCACAGCTGGGGTCGCCCAAGCATGCCGGCAGCGAGCCGGAAAAGGCCACGGCATCCGCGGCGGGCGGAGGAAACGCTTCCGCCGCCGCGGACGTAGCGGGCCCAAGCGCCACGACAACCCCGCCGTTTGCTTCAGAACCGGCGAGGGTCAAGATTCACTCCCGTGGCACTGAGCGCTTCTCCACCGGAGCTGACGAAGAAGCAGAATTTGTCGGAATTTGGAATCAGAGTAATACTTCACTCGTCCTCCTCCGTCGGATGTCAAGGGATAGATTAATAGTTAAAGGCAAATGGCGAATCTCGAAGGATGAGCCAGAGCCCAAGCCAAAGGAAGGAGAACGCGTCCTCCTTACCTCTCATATCACGAGAGGTATGGGTTTTCCCCCTTCCGCCTTTTTCCTAGACGTCCTCAACTTTTATGGTGTTCAACCACATAATATCTCTCCAAATTCCATCCTTCAATTAGCTAGTTTCCAAGCTCTTTTCGAAGGGTATCTTGGAATAACTCCCAATTTAGACTTCTGGCATTATTGTTTCGAGGTAAAACATAACATCACAAACGGTGTTTCGCCCATCTGCGGTACCATATCTTTTATCCTCAGAAACTTTAGGGAAGAATGGTATCCAAAGATAAGAATGCCGAAACCTGACCAATCTTGGCTAGGTTCTTTCTTTTATCACCAAGACATTCCGTCCCCAGGCAGAAACCGGAGTTCCTCCCTTTGTTAATTCTGCCGCTACTCCTCACGAGAATTGGACATTAGCAGTAACAGAGGATTTGCCTGAAAACCTGATGAAAATAAAGCGGCGCATTGCCAAACTTTCTTCTTCTCAACCACCTTTGGTTTGGAAGGATATCGTTTTATGCTGGTTTGGACGTCGCGTACAACCTTTATCCCTTCGTTCCCGACTTCTTTGCGAGTACACGGGACCGGAAGATAGCATGAGAGGAACAGATAGGTCCTTTAGCAAGAAGGATTTTATAGAACGCCTTCATCAGATAGTTGCCGCTGATAGCCAGATTGAGGAAAGTCTAGCCATTTATCATGCGGAAAATCTGGTTCCTAAGGTACTTTCCTTCCCTTGTTTCTGAGTTTCCTCAGATTATCTTCTCTCTTCATTTTTTAACATACTGTTAATTCTTTCCCAGTTTGACGAACTTGGAGAAAATGATCTTGCTTCTGATGCTGAAATCAGCAAATTACATGCCGAGTTTTACAACAACCAAAAGCGCAAGAGGCAAACTACTATCAAAGAAGAATTTCCTTCTGCAGCTACGGGTAAAAGGGGGAGAACGAATACGCCAATGGGCGGAAATTTTCGATCACCTGCTGGAAACGAATCCATTCCTACTCCGGATGATATCCAGGTGAAAGAAGAGCCTTTCGACGACCTCGGATATATTCGTCCGGAAGCTAAGAAATTTTTTGCTCATGCGCCTCTTGTTCGCCCCTGGCCACAAAATGGATTAGTTATCCGCAATAATATCGCATTCTCGCCCCGTCAGGTCATACACGATGGCCTTCACCATGTTGGAATTCTTTTCATGGAATATGCCAGGGAATTCAAGGAGACCTTGGCTGACTTGCGGGAAATGAGCCAGGTAATACCTCTAGCCCCCAAGCATTAAGTTGAAACCCTCAATTCTTCTTAATGCTTCTTTGTATGCTTGTTCAAACTTAAGCATCTGGCTTTCATTTCCATGTTTCAGCATTCCGCAGATGCCATAAACTGGGAAGTTTTGAAAAAACTTAGACTCAAAAGCAGAGAAGTAAAAACACTTCAATCTGTTATTGAGTCAAAAAGCAACGAACTGGCGTCGTCTCAAAGGCAATTATCAAAAGCCACCGGTATTTTACTTCGTGTTTATTGATTTTTGCTGGAAAGTCATTTCTAGATCTTGCCGTAATGTCGGATTATTTTGTCCCTGCTTTTCAGCTGCTTTAACCAAAGCCAAGAAGCACACAGCAAACACTGCTTATTTTTCTCAACTTCGTGAAGAAAACTCCAACCTTCAAAGAGAACTTTCAAAAGTTCGAGAAGAACTGGAAGCCAGTAATCTAGCCCTTGGGATTGCGCAATCCAAGGCTTCTTTGCAGGCAGCAGAGGATAGATCTATTATCAATGATTTAGAAAGTATGCTATTCCCTCGTATGAAAGAAGGCGATGAAATTGACGCGGTTCTTGGTAAGTTGACTTCTTTTACCAATACTTTCATGTCATATTTCTTGTATTCTCTAATCTTTGCTTTTGTCAAAAAAGCAGGAAATTTTCCAGGAATTTCTCGGACTGAAAAGATCCGGGCCTTTGGGAAGATATGGAATTCAATCAGAAATGCAGGAATGCATTTAATTAATAAATTCCTGCCCACAAGTAGTATACAATCTTCAGAAGTTTACCGACTTCCGGATGGCATCATGGAGGTGGCAAATTCGAAGGAATCTTTCCTTCGCTCTGCTGCACGGGGTGGTGCGCGAATGGCACTTGGCCTCATGCGCTTACACTACCCTGATGCAAAATCCTGGCGTGTAGAATCCGGTACTCCTCAAGAATGTACAGAAACACAAATAAATGTGATCTTTAATGAAGTTGAAGGCCACGCCACTCAGATTGCCTCCATGGTGAATATCTCCATTACTTATCCGGAAGAAGAAGTGCCCGCAGCCCCCGAGAATGATAGCAGTGATGAAGACTCAGAAGTTTAAGGGGGCGCACTTGACCTGGATGATGGATGTGTATAGTAGCTTTTTTACAATGTAATTCATATTGTAATGCTTCTATGTCATTTGTCGGAACAAGAACTCCGCCTTTTGCGATTTCAAGCTTCTTGCAAAGTTTTTCCGGGTTTGGCTGTTCCTTTATCTTCTAAGTAATATGGTATCTGTGTTTTAACTGCTCTAGTGTTTAAAAATGGCTCAATTAGCAATATGTATCGTCATGTTGAGTAACTGGGGACGAACCAAACAGTTTTAAAAACTCAGAAACATGGATTATGCTAGAAGCATTTTTACTGACTAGTTTCAGTAACCCAACACATACACAATCAGATAAAACTTAGAGAAAACAAGGAACTGTTCTGAAACTTGGGCACGCAGGCACAATCCGAGTTTCCTTTAACCTTTAACAGGACGAATCATTCAGCTTTTAAACACCGAGCACGCAGGCACAATTCGGGTCAACATTGAGTATTTGTAAGATCATTGGGAAATAGATAAAGCGGAAATATTTTGTACTTATAATGAATATGAATTCCGACAACTTTATTTCATGATCTCAAAGATGTTTACATAGAAATTGAACTAAGTGTAGAAGGGACGTAATTGCTGGATACTCTAAGGCCTATTTGTCTCTCCTAGTTCATCATCTATTTTTCTCTTTCTTTTGCGATTCGGCTTCTCGGGGTCGTCCTCCGTATCTCGAATGTCAACAAGATAGTATGATCCATTCTTCATGGCTTTACTGATGACAAATGGTCCTTCCCATACTGGGGCTAATTTGTGCTTCCTTTTCTGCACCAATCTCAGCACTAAGTCACCTTCTTTAAAAGAACGATGCCTGATTTTCCGACTGTGATAACGTCGTAAACCTTGCTGGTAGATGGCGGATCTTTGAAGTACAAGTTCTCGTTCCTCTTCTAAGAGATCGACGGCATCCTGTCGTGCTTCCTCGGCATCCGAGTCGTCAAAATTCTGCACTCTCGGGCTATCATGGATCATATCCGTTGGAAGAATAGCTTCCGCACCATAAACCAGGAAAAACGGGGTTTGCTCGGTTGACCTATTTGGCGTCGTTCGAATACTCCAAACACGGAAGGTAGCTCTTCTACCCATGCTCCAGCTGCTCTATGGAGAGGAGTTTCGAGTCTTGGGCGTATTCCTTGCAGGATTGAACTGTTCATTCTTTCAACCTGTCCATTAGATTGCGGGTGTGCCACAGATGCAAGATCTAAGCGAATTCCCGTTTGTTGGCAGTATTTTGCCAACTCTCCAATGGAGAAATTTGTCCCGTTATCAGTTATTATGCTGTGTGGGACGCCATACCTCATTACTAAATCAATAATGAAATTTCTGGCAGTCGCGCCGTCCAGCTTTTTGATGGGTTTAGCCTCCACCCATTTTGTGTACTTATCTACCGCTACGAGTAGATGTGTAAGTCCACCTCTTGCAGTTTTGAACGGTCCCATCATATCTAGCCCCCAGACCGCAAACGGCCATGTGATAGGGATAGTTTTAAGTGCTTGGGCCGGCAAATTAGTCTGCTTGGCGTAATATTGGCATCCTTCGCACGTATTCACTATGCGTTCGGCGTCTGTCTTGGCTGTTAGCCAGAAAAACCCCGCCCGGAATGCTTTTTTGACTATGCTTTTTGATTGAGCATGATGTCCGCAATCGCCGGCATGGATTTCTTCCAGTATTTCTCTTCCTTCTTCTGGTGAAATACACCGTTGAAAAATTCCGGAAGTACTGCGTTTATACAAGTGGTCGTTGATCACCACGTATCCTTTGCATCGACGCTGTATTTGCCTTTGCAAGACCTCGTCTGCTCCTTCCGGGTACTTCTGATTGACTAAGAAGTTTAAGTACGGGATTGTCCAATCCGGTTTAACGAGCATGACTTCAATTGTTTCAGATGCTAGAGGGTAATCAACGTCTCCACCTTTTATGGACGGTTCATGCAAATGCTGGACGAATACCTGGTGGTAAAGTTTTTACTCTCTCTGATCCCATGCGGGCTAACGCATCCGCGTTCCAATTTTCCTCCCTTTTTATGTGAAGGACTTCGAACCCGAAGAAGCAGATGGCAAACTCATCCACCGTTCTCCGATATTCGGCCATTATAGGGCTTTTCGCGTCCCAG
The DNA here is from genome assembly GCA_028641055.1 of Alopecurus myosuroides. Taxonomy (NCBI): domain Eukaryota; kingdom Viridiplantae; phylum Streptophyta; class Magnoliopsida; order Poales; family Poaceae; genus Alopecurus; species Alopecurus myosuroides. The sequence continues at coordinate 542,566,177 of CM054057.1, forward strand.
GTTTGGTTGAGCTGATGCTGTACCAAATCCGAGTCTCCATAGCACAAGATGCGTTTTACCCCTATTTCTTTTGCAATATGCAAGCCATGAAGCAAAGCTTCGTATTCTGCCACATTATTACTGGCGTTGAAGTGTATTTGTAATACATACTCCATTGTGTCTCCCTTGGGAGATTTTAGAACTACGCCGGCTCCAGCTCCTTCATCTTGGATCCATCAAAGTGCATGATCCAGTACTCGGATTCTGGCATCGGTGTATTTTCCATTGCTTCTGTCCAGTCGGCGACGAAATCTGCCAAAACCTGGGATTTTATTGCCGTCCTTGGCTGGTACTTAATGTCGAAAGCTGCCAGCTCGATGCCCCATTTAGCTACTCGGCCGGTTGCCTCCGCATTGTTTATAATATCCCCTAGTGGTGCTTTACATACCACTGTTATGGAATGTCCTTGGAAGTAATGGCGCAGCTTTCTGGATGCAAAAAATACCATATGCCAGTTTCTGATAGTGCGGGTATCTTTGTTTGGATTCGGAGAAAACTTCGCTTATGTAGTATACCGGATGTTGATCTGGTATGCTTTGCTCTTCTTTTGTCCGTTCCACAACGATTACCGCGCTAATAACCCGATTAGTAGCCGTAAGGTATAGTAACATGGGCTCTTCGTCTTTGGGTGATGCCAAGACGGGAGCGTTCATCAAGGTTTCTTTTAACTGGGCCAACGCTGCATCGGCCTCTTCTGTCCATTCGAACTTGTCGGATTTCTTCAAAAGTTTGTAGAGTGGTAAGGCTTTATCCCCCAGCCGACTAATAAATCTGCTGACGGCTGCAGCGGAACCCGTCAATCTTTGGACATCTTTTACGCACGTAGGTTTTGAGATATTCAAGATTGCCTTGATCTTTTCCGGGTTGACTTCTATTCCTCTGTGAGAAACGATGAAACCCAGAAGTTTTCCTGAGGGAACCCCGAATACGCACTTAGATGGATTCAATTTCATCTGGTAGGTGCGTAAGTTTTCGAAAGTTTCTCGCAAATCCTCAAGGAGTGTATCTTTTTCCTTGGTTACGACAGCAATATCGTCCACGTAAACATGGACATTTTTTCCAATCTGACTATGCAAACAACGTTGCATGCAACGCTGGTAGGTTGCACCTGCGTTCTTCAGGCCAAAAGGCATGGTTACGTAGTAATACGTCCCGTACGGGGTTATAAAAGAAGTCTTGATTTGATCTTCCTTTTTCATGCGTATTTGGTGGTACCCGGAGTATGCATCCAAAAAGCATAAAAGCTCGGAGCCTGCAGTGGCATCTATTATTTGATCGATTCGCGGTAACGCGAACCTATCTTTCGGACACAGCTTGTTCAGTCCTGTGTAATCTATACACATTCTAAGAGCAGTGGTATCTTTCTTCGGCACTAATACCGGATTTGCGGACCAGTCAGTATGGATTACCTCCTTGATGAAATCCGCTGCTAAAAGCCGGATAATTTCCTTGCCAATAGCCTTCCGTCTTCTTCCGTCAAATCGACGGAGACCTTGTTTGACGGGTTTTGATCCGGGAATAACCTTGAGTTGGTGCTCAGCAAGTTCCCTGGGTACGCCTGGCATGTCAGCTGGACACCAGGCGAAAATATCCCAGTTCTCACGGAGGAACTTGATGAGCTCGCCTTCCTATTTGTCGGTCATCCCAGTCCCTACAACGACAAATTTTGTCGGATCTTTGGGATCTAGGATTACCTGCCTTGTATTCTCGGACGCCTTGAAGCTATCTGTTGGCTTCCGAGTTTCTTTTCCTGCCGGCATTTCTTTCGGCGATACCTCCTTGGCTAACTCCTTCAGTTCTTCCTGAGCTATAACTCTTTGAGCGCAAAGGGCGTTTTGCTTCTCCAACTCGTTTGCCAGCTTGAAATCACCGGTAATGGTGATTACTCCTCCTTTGGGTCCTGGCATCTTCAGCTTATTGTAGATATAGCAAGATCTTGCCATAAATTTGGCGAAAGCCGGACGTCCGAGTATTGCGTGATACACGCTCTCGAACGGCACAACTTCGAAGGATACTTTTTCCTGCCGGAAGTGATCTTTATCTCCGAAGGTGACATCTAGGGAAATTTCTCCTAGGGATCGTGCTTGCCTGCCAGGAACAATGCCATGGAAGCGTATATTGCTGTAATTGAGCTGGGACTCGGATATCTTCAAGTGCTTCAGTGTATCCAGGTACATTATGTTGATGATGGATCCTCCGTCCATCAGCACTCTTCTTAGCCTAGTGTTTTGAACAATAGGGCTTACAACAAGAGCTTGTGTGCCGGGTTCAGGGATATTTCCGGGATGATCTGACTGATCCCAGATTATCGGTGTGTTGGAGTACTTCAAGAATTTTGGGGTTGCAGGAACGACCGCGTTTATTTCTCGAAGTGTCCTTTTGGCCACCTTTGCTGACGGGGTTGCTAGGAAAGTTAACATTGCTTCTCCGTCAACTCTCGGAAATTTGGGTTCGCCTTTTCGCTGTTGTTCCTGGATTTTGTCATCAGTGTCCGATTCACTGTCTTCTTTTTCAGCTTCTGGCTTTTGTTTGGCAGGTTTCCTCTTGGAACCCTTCCCTTTATTTCCGGATCCTGCATTGCCTTTCATATGCTTGTTTAGCCGGCATTGCGCGTTTGTGTGGGTTGGTTTCCCAAACTGAGAGTGGTGGACGCAGGGTTCCGACTTAATTCTCTCCCATTCTTCGGGAGTGTAATTGATTGGATCCGGACTGCGGCCTTTCCACTTGTTCACCTTTTCTCCTCCAAAGGCTATGTTAACCTCCTTGGGCTTTATTGTTGACTCCGGAGTTCCTTTTTTATCAGAACGAGGTGTTTTCTTGGCCAGTATCAGTGACTCAATATTGCCTCCTCTTGCTCTGATATCGTCTTCGGCTGCAGCATGCTCATTAGCGGTTGTAAGCATAGATCCGAGATCTTTGTGCTTTTTAGAGCCAGCCATGAACGGTACAAGTCCGGGTTTTAGGCCATTGACAAAAGCATGCATTGCTTGTACGTCAGTTACTCCAGAGCAACTATTCTTCATTCATATTGTCCTCTAGATTGAAATCCACTGGAGATGGTTCGTCTTCAAATTGGGTGCAACGGTTCAGCTGGTTGATGCTATTTGGGCGTTTGTATGTTCCCCGAAAATGCTGAGTAAATACTCTCGCCATATCATCCCAACTGTCGACAGTTCTTGATGGTAAACCATTGATCCAATCTCTGGCTCCGTCTAGCAACATTAGGGGAAGAAACTTGACAGCTTCCAGGTCTGTCCCGTTGTTGATTTGGACGGCTGTGTAATAATCTGAAAGCCAGGTATCCGGGTTTGTACTGCCGGTATACTTTTGGTAGGTTGGACCAACTTTGGCGAAGCCAGAATGCAGGGTTATCCTTCGGATCCTGTCAGTAAAACACTTAGGACCAAAGTATAGATCATCCTTTTCTGCTCTATCAATATGTGCAGAATATCTCCCGGCTGAATGGACAGAAGGGGATCTGCTCCTTTCTTTTCCATTGTTGCGCGGACGCGTTTTTCCGAGGTTATCTCTATCTCTTCCGTTGTCACGCCCTCTGGGATTAGGTGGAGTCCTGCTCCTGTACCTTTCCTTATCTTTAGGCGGTGTCCGAGATCTTTCACGTCTGTGAGGTGTATCGTATCTTCCAGCTTTTTCAGCTGGGTTTCTCGGAGGTGGCATTATTTTGCCGTCATTCCGGTGTTTGTCTTCCCGATCGTGTGGTTTATATCCATCTTTCGGGAGATGAGGTCCGGTTCTAGACGCTGCGTCCCGGTTGTCGGGGTTTTTCTTGTCTTTTCTCGGATCCTCTTTTTTATCCGAATCTCCGGGTTCTTCCGGTCCAGGTGCTCCAGCAGCGCAAGTAACAGTTTTGCAGAGGGCGGAATTATCATGCAGCCTCCCTGATCGCTCTTGTCCTCGCTGTTGCTGCTGTAATGCTTTTCCTAGGAAAGCATACACCCCTTGGAGTTTTCCCCGTTGGAGTACAGATCGTTGTTTAGGATGGCGAACGCTGCTTCCGCGTTTTCTGCTGCGGTTTTGTATATTGGTTCGCCCTTGGCATCTTTGCCGTTTAACTGCTTTTGCCAAGATGGGTTATAAAACCTTTCTTTTGGCGGCAGTTCTTCCGGTTTTGCGATTCCGGGTAACCTAGTAGTTTTTAAGGCAGATCTATGCTTTCTCTCGTACTCCTCAATTTCTTCCTTCATGATTTTGATGTCATTATGGGTTTGTTGGAGATGTTGCCGAGATCTAAGCAGATGTTGATGTTGCCGTTGGAAAGCTTGTCTCCTGGCTTCCAGCATCTCAGGGGGTTCATTGGGTCCCACTGGAGTTTGTAATAGTTCTTGCTCTTCCAGTTCTGTCATTGGCGGAGCAGTGATTTCCTTAGATTTCTTTTCCGCGGGCTTTGTGCCACTAATATCTCCAACTTCCAGGTTTTCATCAGCGAGATCAGCTGACTTTTTCTTCCGGAGTTTGTACTGGAGTTTTTTAGAAGCACGTTGCTTTTTCTTGGAAGACGGAGGTTTTTTGACAGGTTCATCCTCTGTCATCTCCTTGACATTAGGGAATATCGGAGAAGTTTTCCGTCTTCCCTCTCTTCCACTGGCGGAGGGGTTTTAGGGCTTTCCTGGCTGTCGGCACCCGTTGTATCAGCTGGTTTTGCCATTAGCACTTCATGGAATCCCTCTTGAAAGGACTTAACTTTTCTTACGAAGGCATCATCGTCTTCGTCTTCGGAATCGAAGTTATCCGATCCGGTTTCCGACTCCAATATCGCCTCTATGGCGGCAAGCACGGACTCTGTTTCCGAGTTCATCGTCTGGTTGACGGATGTCGGATCTTCCGTCTCTGTGACGGGTGTTGGTTCTTCCGTCTCTGTGACGGGTGTATTGTTGTCTGCCTCTTGCACGGGATTTCCGTCATCTGTGTTTTCAGCGATCTCGGATTGCACCATGCCGATAAAGTGCGTATCACTGTTTTGTCGGCGATCTGAGCAAAATCCGGCATCATAGTCGTCTTCGACTGGGTATAGGGCGGGTGGGAAATACTTGCTTTCACCGCAAAACCCCATTGCTTCCACGGTTAATCCGATAAAGATGTTAGCAGATCCAATCGGTAAAACGCAGGCACTTACCAGGTGGTTTTGCGCCGGTATGTAGGATCCATTGTCGAGGAAGCGCCCGACGTCGTCGTCGAATTCCAAGCTTCCGACAGTGATCGATCTTCCAATTCCGCCTAGTATCCCAGATCGGAATTTCACGCCTGACGTCGTTTGCCCCACGGTGGGCGCCAACTGTCGAGACATCGTAGTAGTTTTCATAGACTGGGGTGCCATGAGACTACGGTAGAGACGTGGGGTAACGGGATAGCGTAGTAACACAGAACACGGGATTTACCCAGGTTCGGTACGTCGTGACAGTACGGCGTACCTACTCCTGCACTTCTCACTAATTGGGACTAAAGCCCGTATAACAGGGTTACAGTGTGAGGGAATAGATCTAGCTACTCGACGAGGATGAACTTCCCGGCGAGTTGCGTAGAGCTTGAGCTTGAACCTAGAACCTTGGAACTAAAAGAACTTATGTAATCTATCTCCCGTCCGGCTTTATATAATAGCCGGATTAGGGCTTACAGAGTAGGAAACCTAGAAGACCACGTTTATCTTGTAACTTGGAAAGTAAGGAATCCGTCTTCTCCTCCAAGCCAGATCACGTGGGCCGTGATCCGGGTTCTTCTAGAATCCGGCTTCTGCGCGTCGGACTACTGGGCCGCCCAATGGACCTAAGCCCATTATGCTTTGGGCTTGATGCGAAGAAGAGTTGAGTTGTGTTGAGTACCTCGCTTGGTGGGTTGATCCCCCGTCTGGCGGGTTATTCTTACGTGTACGGCCAAATTGGTGCATCCCTGCAGGGTTAAATCTTCTCGAGAAGCCGTGTTTTCCGCGGTTATGGTTGACTTGGTGAAAGTACTAGCTAACAAGTACTCAAAACAACTTACACCTAACTAATGATACTTGACTAGTAATAGTCTTATTGACACAATAACTTGATCCATCCTTAATCCAACAGTGTGAGTTATCCTTGGGTTGCTTCCTTAGTAGGGGGTAACATTGGATGGGTTTGTTTGGTGAGTAGTGGTAGTTGGTTACGATACGCTATCTTATCCCCTCTTTTAGCCGGATGTTGTAGTGAGTCTCTGTAGTTGGTTAGTGCAGCCCGCTGTCGCTTATTTGCAATAATCCCTTCCTTTCCGTTGATCCCAAAGTATTTGTATCTTGTGATGACTGGCTATGCCGGTATCTTGTGAGTATGGTTTATCCACTTGCCAGTACTTAACCGTACTGACCCACGAATCTTTTTCGTGGCTGCATATTCAACATTGCAGTCAACAGGTTTCAAGTCTGACGACGTTAGCTTGGGAATCCCTCCGGCTTGGCCTGGGCAGGGATTGGACGCTCTCGGTTATCTTCAGGACTCTTAGTCCAGTTTGTATCTTGTCCGTAGCTGGACGCTATGTTGTTTCTTCCGCTGTTATTTGGATCTTTGTGTTGTATCAGTTGTATCCCTGACTCGTTTGAGTCATCTTGTAAATCTCTTTTCTGTTGTTGTTGTGGATTATTCGTGAACTGTTGTAATGTTATCACAAGTGGCAACCCGGAATCGGTTATTATGTGGATTTTGGCGGGAATGCTGAAATCTGCATAGTGCCCGATCTCGGGGCGTCACAGTGATAGCCAAGATGGGTCTAGTGTGTAGTACTTCATCTGCAATCCCGTCTTGTAATGGTTCACTTTAAAGAGTTGTCGTGTTCGTATTGTCGAATTTGAACCGTTTATGTAACATGAACGTATTCTAGAATTTAGTTTACCATGGCGTTATGCAAACTGTCATTTTGCATAATTTGGCGTGCTTTTTGTGTTATTTTCTTGAAAATCATTGTCACATGTACATTGCAATACGGTTGTGTAGTTAGGTTGCCAGGATCTTAACGCCCCAAAGTAGGTGATGTCTACGCACGCTTCTATTCTTGTAGACAGTGTTGGGCCTCCAAGTGCAGAGGTTTCTAGAACAGCAGCAAGTTTCCCTTAAGTGGATCACCCAAGGTTTATCGAACTCAGGGAGGTAGAATCCGTAAAAGTCAGGAAGGAGATAAGGAAATAGAGGCAATCAAGAAAACCTTAGCACTAAGTGAAGGAAAGACCACAAGATTCGGTGAAGATGAGCAAGGAACTGTTTGGTTCGAGAAACGTATCTGTGTACACAATGACCCAGAGTTGAGGAAGTTGATTTTTCAATAAGCCCATGAGTCACCTTATTCCATTCACCCTGGTAACACCAAAATGTACATAGACTTGAAGGAAAGATTTTGGTGGAATAATTTTAAGAGAGATATAGCATAATACATAGCCAAATGTGATGTTTGTAATAAAGTAAAGGTTGTGCACCAGAAACCAGCAGGATTGTTACAACCATTGAGGGTGCCAGACTGGAAATGGGACCAAATTCGTATGGACTTTATCACTGGATTACCCCGAACCAAATCTATGACTCAATTTGGGTAGTAGTCGATCGTTTGACAAAGATAGCTCACTTTGTGCCAGTAAAGATCACATATACCAGTGCTAAGTTGGCTGATATTTATATGAAGAAGATTGCCTGTCTTCATGGTGTGCCCAAGAGTATTGTGTCTGATAGAGGTACCCAGTTTACCTCACACTTTTGGAAGCAACTTCATGAATCATTAGGAACCAGATTTGAGTTCAGCACAGTATTTCACCCTCAAACAGATGGCCAAACTGAGAGAGTAAATCAGATGTTGGAAGACATGCTAAGAGCATGTGTCCTAGACTATGGATCAAGTTGGGATGACAACTTGCCATATGCAGAATTCTTTTACAACAATAGTTATCAAGCTAGTATTGAGATGGCACCATTTGAATCCCTGTATGGAAAGAAATGTACCACACCCCCGTTGTGGAGTCGTTTAGGAGAAAGAAGTTTCTTCGGTCCTAACATCATTCAAGAAGCTGAGGAGAAAGTTAGATTAATAAAGGATAGATTGAAGATAGCACAGTCAAGACAGAAAAGCTATGCTAATAACAAGCGTAGAGATGATTCTTACAAAACAGGAGATAGAGTCTACCTGAGAGTATCACCCCTTAGAGGTGTGAAGAGATTTGGAATCAAAGGTAAACTAGCACCACGATTCATAGGACTATTCAAAGTGATGTCCCGCAAGGGAGAAGTAGCATAAGAACTGGAGTTACCAGAAATACTTTCAGCAGTACACAATGTATTCCATGTCAGTCAGCTAAAGAAATTTCATCCTGAGATGTCAGAAACTTCCTTGAGTGATACAGTACCCCTAGGAGAGGTACAGATAGAAAGTGACCTAACCTATGAGGAGAACCCCATCAAAATCTTAGAAAGAGCTGAGAGAAATAACCGTACCAAGACCATCAAGTTTTGCAAGGTTCAGTGGAATCACCACACCGAGGAAGAAGAAACTTGGGAACGTGAAGAAGACCTCAGAGAAGATCACCCTCACCTATTTGCTAGCCTTTCCGAAGCCCGAGGACGTGCTTCATCTTAAGGGGGTTAGTCTGTAACATCCTAGTAATTTTTAAAAGGATTAAACCAGCATGCATACATATCATCATGACATAGTTACACAAAAATGCATTAAAAAATTTAAACATCACAAAACAAAAACCCTAGATGAATTCACCTCCAAAAATAATACTTTAATGACCCTATGCTAATTTCCCTATAATAAAGTTTATTTTGAATTTTCAAAATCACCAAAACATTTTAAATGTTTTAAACTTTGCAATCTATAATTTTTACAAAACTGTTTTTGAATTGACTCATCCTATTAATTGTTTGGGGTTTCTTTTGTTTAACAAAAGAAAACAGAAAAAGGAAAAATAAAACAGAACAAAAAAATGAAAAATGAAAACAACCATCCAGCAGCCCAGCCCACTTCTCTCTTCCCCTCCACTCTCTCCTCGCGCAGCAGCCCATGGGCCCAACATCTTATCTACCGCACGCGCGCAAGGAAACAACAGAGGTGATCCCAGCCCGCGCACCTCTCTCTCGCTGCCAGGTGGGCCACGCACACGTCACAGTGACGCACACCCCCAACTGAGCTCCGCCAGGCCGCCAAATTTCGCCATTCGAGCTCCGCACAACCGCCGGCCGTCGACGAGGAATACGATGCCTCCGGTGAGCCTCCCTCGCCGCCACCTCTTCCTCTCGGCTCCCCGTATCCTTGCGCATCTCCAGGGCCTCATCTCATTCTTTTTGGTGCGCTGCAGACACCGTGCCACCGTAGCCGAATGGAAGCCGCCGCCGTGCCCAACTTCGGCGAGCTCCACCGAGGCCCCAGGAAGCGAGCGCCTACTCCCCTTCGCCACCGAGAACGCCTCGCCGCGCCGCACGTCGTGGTGAGCTTACCCTTCCCTCTAACCCTCTAGTTCCGCGAGAACACGCGCGTCGCCCAAGCACCGCCGTGCGCGCAGTCGCCAGTGGACTCCTGGTGACCCCCCCCCCCCCCCCCCCGCGCGCGCGCGGATGGGTTTGATCCCAACCGTTGGGTCACAGATCCACGGCTGGATTAGCCCCTGTTGACTGTTACACGGCGCAGCAGCGTGTCCGCGCCCGAGCCAATCTATTTTAAAAACAGAAACTCATGTCCCAGTATAAATTAGGTAGAAAATTAAATAGTGATCCAAAAATTGTGAGACTTGAACCTATAGAAAGCTAATCAAATTCTCTACCCAAATATATAAAAATATCAGGTGGTCTCTGTAGAAAATTTTGGAGTAGTTTTTAAATTTCCAAAACCACTCATAAACACCAATTAATTCATATTTTGAGTTCTACTATTCCAATTTTGTTAATTTTGTAGTCTCTGGAATCCCTAGAACTTGTAGAACATCATGGAACCAAAGAAAACCAAAATTGTATCAAGCACACACTTTTTATTTCAAATTTGGTCAAATCAGTAATTTGTCCATAATTCAAATTCTAAAATGTATTTTTGAGTGAAACCAATTGGGTGGCCTTGGTATTAGTGTCCTCTGTCCAGAGACCACAGAGACCAATTTTTACAGAAAATTAAAAGGGTGATTAAAATTTAATTAGTCTAAAGATCTACTAATGGACTACTAAATAGGAGTAATTAAATTAATGCATTGAAATAAATCATAACCAGAGCCTTGTGTCAACTAAATAAACCTGATATAATGCCAAACACACCTCAATACTACATCTAACATGTGTAAAGAAAAATCTTGCATTCATGCATGCATACATGTTTATGATTGTATTGTTTGAGTGGAATGTTTATGTTTGTATTGTTATTGCTTGTTTAGATTTTGGAGAAGACCAATACAACACCTGTGATTGTTGTGCTTTTGATGGTTGTTGCTACCAAGGCAAGTGATGCTCATGTCCCACTTTTGTTTTACCTTGCATTAGTGTTTTCAGTAGTATGCATCATAGGTGATTTTACTTATTTTCCAAAGTATATGCTATGCTTAGAAACACCTAGTAGTGTGTAGCCAACCTGAAAGTTCTGTTAGATACTAGTTTAGCTATGCTAGAATATTATCACAACTATTGATGGTACTTGTTGGGTTGTGATGTTTTGAAAATTGAAAATTAACAACCCAATGAAACACCTAGGTGGATTGAACCTTGCTTGGATTATGTTGAGTGGCTACTCAGGACCATGTTCATGGTGGTTTAGCCATGAATGTGGGGGTTATCACCTGAGAGTACACTTGTGGACTGCCACCCAGGATTAAAGAGATTTGTAGGTCTTCACTGTATAATTAGCTTCCAGTGCAGCCTTGAGGTAATATGGGCTCTGCCAAGATTAAGTAAGTTGTAGGGGTTCCCCCTGTTGTATTAACGGTGGGTGGTAGAATTTTAGGAGCAACGAGTCAATACTGGTATGGTTGAATCCCTCTTCCCAAAGATTTTGTCACATTTTTTCCTTGGGGAGGATGAGTCTCAAGGTGAAAGTGCACAACCTCTGCATAGTTAAAAACTAAGATCTTAGCCGTGTCCCCGGTTATGGGCCAGTTGAGCAGCTAGACAGAGTTGGTGCCGAAGGATCTCCTCATCTTTTTTGAATAAAGTAAAACATGGTAGAAACCCTTTATAGGGCACATGGTGGTTTAGCCAGGGTGCCACAATCAAACTTCATGGTGGTTTAGCCATGATGACTTTCAAACTTCATGGTGGTTTAGCCATGATGATTTGTTCAACTTTATGGTGGTTTAGCCATGAAGAATTGTACAGATGTTTTCATTTGTTTAAAAATGAATTATCAAATATAGGACAAAATTGGCTTTATGCAAATATCCTAAACTCCACTAGCCAAATATCATGTAGCTAGTATTCCTCAAAACTGCCACTATACAAGTGTCACTTGCCAGTACATTGTTTGTAATGACTTCCTCCCCTGAGAGGGCTGCATATTCCAACGTGCAGGTCATTTGGATGATGAGAAATTGTTTAGGATCTCGAGTCTGCATTCCAACATGTCTGCCTATTGCACATGAAGAGAAGGAGGCTCATTGAAGATTTGTTTCCGGTGTATTTTCTTTGAACTCTGTTATTTGGGGCTAGTCCATGTTGACTATGCCATTTGTAAGACTATTTTATTTCATACCCAATGGATCATACGTTGTAGAATGATGCCATTGTTATGAATATTTCATTTTGTCATGTTTATGCTATCAGTGATCCTGGGAATAGCAGGTACAGAGGTATTCTACCTTTGTAAAAGGGTAGGGTGCTACAAAATGGTATCAGAGCATAGTGTTGCATGTAGGATCGAGACCCTAGGATTGGAAAACATAGGAACATAATTATGTCAAACATTTATGAAAACAATTATGCTACATTTGTCCTTTCATTTTGTTCTATTCTTGTATCTTCCAACCCTGTGCTAATCATACCCTTTCAAGTCCCGAAAATTTAGATGAACCCTGCCGATGAGGACTACACTGGAGAGATTGTGGTTGCTGGAGATGCAGGGTACTGGTTGAGGAAGACCCTATATAACTTGGTCGTGGATATTGGAATGCCAGCTCCTCAATTCCATGGCATTCCGGGGTACATTGGCCATACTGGCACTCAGAAGTGACGTATCTCAACGTTCATTCATGGTCGTATGGCGGACCCAAACGACCATGGCATGGAATACGCCCTGTACTACCCAGACTTCGCAGCTTCGATGAGTTCAGCAATGCATGATGCCATCGCCCGCATCTGCCACAAGTATCGAGATCACATCACCCATGGCAGTGTCTTCTGACTCTTTGGAGAAAGGATTGAGTCAGGAGTACCCATTGATCGTAGCCACCAACATCTCACTCCCATACGTCACCATCTCATGGAGATAGAGTTCGTAACGACGAACGTGGAGTGGGAGATGCATAAGCAGATAGAGGTGATTGATACCCAGCGGAATAATCTTGGGGATCTAGGAAAGGAAATGTTGAACCTTGATGACATCAACGATGATCTGAAGGGAAAGCTGGATTTCAAGGATGCTACAATTGCTGCTCTCTGAATGCAGAATGCATACTTCGCGAAGGACTCCAGGGAGATGGATGATGTTAGGCAGGAGAGAGACCAGTTGAAGAATCAGGTTGAGGAGCTGTAGAGGGAAATAGCCCGGCTGACAGTGGCACAGAAAGGGAATGAGCCCATAGTCCCTCCAACCCCTGTTGATCATCAGGCACCTGTTGCAGAAGAAGATCATCAAGCTCCAGCTGCGCAAGAAGAGGAAGAGGAGGACCCTGAGGAGCAGGTGTTTGAGAGCTCTTCTGATGAGGATCCTGACATCGAGGAGAGCTCGACGGGAAACCGCTCCCCTTTAAAGAAGCACCTGAAGTCCACAGACTACTTCAAGTTATTCAAGATTCAAAACTAAAGAGCCAAGATCTGGGGTCACTAGATGTTTCCCTTAGACTTTTGTATCTCGTTTATGTTTTCCTGTATTGTCCTACTACTTGAAGTATGACAGTACCCACGACTCTTTTAGTTTCCTAAAACCTTTGTTATATTATTGTTTCTGAGTTTGTTTGGTTTGTTGTTTGATTGATGTTTATGCATGGGTAGAAATTTTATTTCCCACTAGGTCTATCTGTCAATCTCATTTCTCATCTATTCCAAAACCCCAGATGCCTCCCAGGCCAGATCCAACTCAAGAAGCATTCCAGCACATGCTGGCAGCCCAAACTCAGATGATGGCGCAGTTCATGCAGCACAACAACAACAACGACAACAACAACAATAACCCTCCACCACCTCCTGTGGATAGGCTTACCAGGTTCCTTAGGCTCAGGCCCAACAAGTTCTCAACAGCTACTGAACCCATGGTGGCTGACGACTGCCTTCGCTCAGTTAGCAAGGACTTGGTTGCTTGTGAATGCAATGATGCGGAGAAGGTCAGATTCACCGCACATCTACTGGAGGGACCAGCCGCAGTGTGGTGGTAGACATTCCAAGTCACCCATCATGTAGAAGGTCTGGACTGGGACACATTCAGAGCAGGCTTTCGTAATGCCCATATCTCATCAGGCATTATGAACCTGAAGAGGGATGAGTTTCGCACTCTGAAGCAAGGTGGACGAACCCTGAAGGAGTACATGGGTGATTTTTGTGCACTGTCCAGGTATGCCCTGAAGGACATTGATACTGATGCCAGGAGGAAGGAGAAATTCCTGAATGGACTCAAGGGAGACCTGAAGATACCACTATCTGTGGCATATGCTCCAAACTACCACACACTGCTTGACCAGGTCATCACCCTGGACAACAACATCAAGAAGGAGGAGAACCGCAAGAGGAAGTTTGGCAATGGCAAGAACCATACTGAAACATCTCAGAAGAGGCATCACTCATCTGAGAGTAGTGGTGGCTATAGTGGCCACAAGCATGGAGGCCATTTCAACAAGGGCAATGGCCACACATTCAATGGTGGGTTCAGAGGCAATAACTCCAATGGACATTACAATGGTAATAACAATGGCCATTGTAATGGCCATCACAATGCTAATAATGGACATAAGCATTCAAACTCAAAAGGCAGGAGGGACATGTCTGAAGTCATGTGCTACAACTGCAAGAACAAGGGTCATTTCGTAGATAAGTGCCTAGAACTGAAGGCTGCTGAACCTGCCAAGCCCAATCCATTTCAGAAAGGGCAGGTGAACCACCTGGATGTTGAAGAAGTGATGAATGAAACTGATGTTGTGATGGGTACGTTTCCACTCAACTCCTTTACAACATTAGTTTTATTTCATAATGGAGCATCGCATTCAATAAAAGGCATTTGTGGATAAAAATAAAATACCCACCAATACAATAGGAAAAATATTTCAAGTGAGTTCTCCAGGTGGTGAGATGTCTGTCAATAATGAATGTGGGGTACTAACTTTCAAAATTGGAACCCATAAATTTCCAACCCGTTTAGTAATCCTACCATCACAAGGATTAGATGTCATATTGGGAATGGACTGGATGACTACCTATAGAGGAGTCATTGTCGTGGTGTGGAGAAGACAGATGCCATGGGATGGCTTAAGTGTTGGGGCTGATGGACGCTGTAGGTATCCGGGGAGGGATCGCACAGCGAGTAGCCGCGCTCAGGTATCTCTATCACTGCAAACAACAAGAACTACCCAGGTTTGGGGCCCTCGCGTGGAGGTAACAACCCTACTCTAGCCTATCTCTCTGTATGTATAATCTTCGAGTAGCCACAGTACAAGTTTGCCTCTCAGCCGAGTAGCCACTTGGCTGTTCTCTCTTGCTCTAGTGCTGGTCCTTGTAATAAATGCGATCTGAGGCAACGTCCCTCGCGCAGGAGGGGGCAGGGCACCTTATATACTGGTGCCCAGCCGAATAAACAAAGACTATAAGGTACAACTTGATGGGACACGCCTACTGCAGGACAGCGCACGCCTCCGGCTTCTCGCTGACGCGGGTGCGGGAAGTCGCCGCGCCGTTCGGCAGATGGGACCTGTCCACCCT